>JALMQS010000153.1:5229542-5419193 GCA_024734495.1 Forficula auricularia | reverse complement strand
AGCTCGAATCAAAGGAAATGTCCGGAAGGTTACTATCTGCGCGCCTAGAAATTAGGCACCACATATATATATATGGAAAAGCTATTGAAGTTCTACTTTGTTCATGGAGAGATTAAAGAAGAATGGATTTCAGATTTCTATACCTACCTCTACCTATATGTCTTAGAAAGTCCACAAAAAAATTAATTCTTCCTAAGGTTTATTACACTTTCAAAGAAAGAATTCAAATATTCGAATAAGAATAAACATATTTAATATTAATAATAATATATCCAAAGGATTGAGTATCTTTTTGAAAAATAAGTGGAATTTTTTTCAAAAATCAACTCCCGGTATATAACCCAATGTATATTAAGAAAAGAATGAATTCCTTTGCGATACGCAAAAATAAAAATATTCTCTACTAAAATCCTAGTTCTGTCCTATAAAATTAAATTATTTCTTAATCATAATAGGTAATTTAAATCTGATTATTCTTTTATTATTAGGTATGGTATAGGTATTAGATAGTAATCTTTATAAAAAGAAAAAGAATAAGTAGATTTCTTATAAAAGGATTAAGTACCATATAATTAGTTGAATAGTAAGGATATAGCCCAAGGATAGTGAAGAAAAAATTATTGTATTTTCAAATAAGATGTATTTATTGGACTGTCATTGTTTTCCTCTTTCCTTTAAACCAGCGTTTCGGAGGATTCTTCCCTCCTTCTTAAGGACATTCCCTAATAAATCGATTTTCTTGAAATCCTTTTAAAATTTTGAATACCTACACATATTTATAAGTGTCCTTTATACGTAGACATTTTTTTAATAGTCCTTCGGGACTAAATTTGTAAATATTGACCATTGAAATTTGAATATGAACACGCGAACCCTATCCCGATTGATGTTAAAGGTGTTTCATTAAATAACAATCGTAATGTTCTTGAAATTATTTTAAAAAACTGAGTATCATTAACTGAAGATATAACAAATATTTTTCTGTTAAAATAATTGTATCAAGCGGTATTCGTTTTGTCTGAAAAATGTTAAAAGTTAGGTACTTTTGATGATTTTCATTTTTTCTCTCATGGCATGGCAAATAAAATATAAATTTTAATGTGAAATAAGTGACCCAGTATCCCTAACTCATAGTAAATCCATATTAAATAAAATATCTATTTACTCTTATCTTTATTGGCAAATAAAAGATGGAGATATGGCAACGACGCATTAAAATCACTCAATTTTTCCATATCTAAAAAACTTCTGCAGCTGGTGCATTTGAGATTTTTAGCTAATTCTCTCAACCTAACTATACTGTTCTCATCTGGAATTTCGCATTGAGCTGTTTCATGAAGTGTTTTTTTTATTCTTTGTCTTTTAGCGTCGGTAAGAATGCAATGTTGCCAGATCCGAGAAACGACGCAGTGAAAATATTTTTGCCTTTCTGCGCATGTGAGAGTAGGGGAAAGAGAACTGCATCTGAGCTATATTAGGGAACGTCCTTAAGGGAAAAAATCTATTTAGGAGGGAATAATCTTCTGAAACGTTGGTTTTAAAGAAAAGGGTGAAAAAAGAATGACAGTCCAATAAATACATCTTATTTGGAAATATAATAATTTTTTCTTCACTATCCTGGGCTGCCTTCCATTACTTTTCAACTAAAAATTCTACCAGACCGTCTCTCTCCAAAAAGAAAATTTCTTCAAATATATTAGGTATGTAGAATATTCTAAATATTTTTGTGTTGCTTTTTTGAGCCTTAGAAAAAGCAATTTTTCTACTTTTTTTTAATTGAAAATTTTTCATTGATAAAGGGAGAAATTCTCCCGAAACGTTTGAGTCTGATTAAACATTTAAAGATTGTTTTATAAAAGATTTGTATAGTTTATTTTATATATATACTCCATATGAGGTTTGTTTATATTTTAACAAGGTCAGAATTTTTCAATCTCATCTCAAAATCTCAAAAACTCTTGCATCGAAGCTTAGTGGAAATTTCGAATAGGTTTGTTGTATTTATTCTATAGAATATCATACATCGTAATTATATTATAATTTATTCAATCAAAATTAAATTTAAAAATTATAAATTATCATTAAGACTCATCAAATGACAAACATCAGTTGACAACTGTGAATAATGTTTTAAATTTCATATTCATATTGATTTATTATAATGCTGAAAACCCAAGAGAAAACTTATTATCATCGGGTGAATTTCCCATTAAATTTCATACATAGTTTCGGCAGACATAAGGGCAGTTTTCAATTGTCAAAAGTATTTTTCAAAATTTTTCTAATTCAGATTAATGAGAGTTTATTAATGGGAATTAAAGATACGTTTTTGTGTGATTTTTTATTTTTTTTTTATTTTTCACCAACGTTTCGTCGACTTTGCCAACTTCTTCAGGGTTTCAAATAGATACATTACCTACACATTCCTCTAAAATACATTATTTTTTAACCGACTTCAAAAAAGGAGGAGGTTCTCTATTCGATTGAATTTTTTTTTTTTTTGTGCCTATGTTACCTCATATCTCCGCCAATTGTCAACCGATTTTGAAAATTTTTTTTGCATTGGGTCCAGTCTAGCTTCCGATTGGTCCCATTTTTTCGATTTTTTTTCATAGGTATTAGACCTTTTTTATTAGGTTTGTTTAGACCTAACCTCTTTGTTTATGAACCGATTTCGATGGTTCTTTTTTTATCCGAAAGGGGTGTCTTAGGGATGGTGTCATATTAATTTGGTCAAGTTCTGATGATATAATCACTATTAATAACATCACTAAAGAGAAAAATAAAAATTTTTAAGAAAAAAATAAAAACCGACTTCAAAAAATTAAGTGCAACAAATATAAAAATACACTAAAAGGTATAAAATAATTATTATCTTATTTAGTTACAACTAAACGACGAAATATTAACACGAAATTACTTTTTGAAGTTGGTGCCAAACATATACCTTTTATGAATCGCACTCGACGGATCTTACTTAGTACGTTTGGCGGGTACGCTCGCTTATAGGTATAGTTTGTTTGGCACCGACTTTAAAAGTAATTTCGTGTTAATATTTCGTCGTTTAGTTGTAACTAAATAAGATAATAATTATTTTATACCTTTTAGTGTATTTTTATATTTGTTGCACTTAATTTTTTGAAGTCGGTTTTTATTATTTTCTTATTTTTTATTGTACGAGTAATTACGAGTATGTTATCTAATGGTGGGGGGGGATACTGGCAGCGAAAATATTTTAGGATTTTAAGGGGGCCACGAATATACTATCGGATTTGAAGGGGGCTGCGACTAATAAAAGGTTAAGAACCACTGGTCTATGGGATAAAACCAGCTGACAAGAAAGCCAACTTGCCGTGGAACTGTACAATTCAAAACAAACAAACCAATTTAAGGTAGTTGTTCCGCTAAATGCGTTTTTCTTAGTATTTTTTTGAAATTTAGACAGATTATTATTTAAATACTTCTGCATCGATTGGTAGCAAAACGAAATTTATGAACAATACAGTTCCGGAGATATTAAATTTCAAAAATCGAGTTTTTCAGACCCTTTAACATTGCACTATACGGGATATCGGAAAATTTACATACATATTTAATTATAATTAAGAAACTCTTCTTACCATTTTTATAAAAAACTAAACCAACATTAAACAATAACCAATACATATTTTAAGACAATTTTGATTCATAGTTACAACACAGTTTCTGAGATAATAATGAATAAATAATGAAAAATGTATAAGGAAAAATTTACACTAAAAACAATTTGGCAACAGCGCATTTATTTAACCAGTGAAAGATGTATAAATCGCGCATGCGCTAGATTTTTCAAAATTATAATTTTGATAAGGTGTAACATAGGCGTTGATTATTACATTTGTTAAAAAATAACAAAACGATTTTTATAGAAATAAATCGACCTTTAAAATATATTTTATCTGTCATTTTAATATAAAAATATTTAATCTCTTACAGTGGTGCCAAATTTGTCAAACGAGCACGGGATTGGCTAGAATCGGTACATAAACAGCAAAAAGTTTTGGGCTTATGATCTATGAATCCTTATTGTCTGTTCTATATACTCTACCATTAACTTTTTGCTAGTATTGTCGCGAAACAACTACCTTAAGGGACTCAAAAATAAAAATTGGTAAAGCTCTCTTGGATTGTTCTTGATGTTGGGTAGAGACTCGGGTGTTGAAATCTTGGAATAATTGTTTCGGAAATGGAATCGTTGGCCTCGCTTTCTGTCATGTTGTGAGCTGTGAGCTGTGACCAGGTGACCACGTGCCAAGACCTTTGCTCACTCACGGGTAATCAGACAAACAACTCAAGATCATTCTCTTAACGAGAAGTTAAAAAAAAGAAAAGATTGTATAAATGAATGTTAATTAATATTAGTCAAAGTGATCTAATGATATTGATTGAAAAGTTTAGTTTGCCGAAGGTAGCAGAGTGGATGATGATTCATAAGGAGAAATCATTGACGTTGATATAGGGGTCATCTCTTTAAAATAAATCATTTAATAGCTAATCATGAGTTTCCTATATTTGATTCAATCGCGAATCGAATGCAGGTGATTTTTGTCAAATATTAAGTAATAATAATATCTGAATTTATATATTTCTGTGTAAGATTGAATATATAACATCTCAGATTACAAATTCACTAGGTGATCCATATCCGTGTTTGGTAAAAAGCGTCATGTGGGCTAATCGCGAAATGTAGCTGGATCATATCTTTTTCATTCTCTCTTGGTCCAGACTTAAGATTTAGCTGACTCCAATAGCCTATACTTGAACTGTAAATGCGTAGCTCCACGAACCCACAATTTGTGCAGCTGCGTATACTATTTATATCGAACTAGAACCTAAGAAATGTAAATGTGCGGCATAACTCTGTGCTACGTATACCTAGAAAAAACCCTGGTTAATAAAACCAGACCACTCACAAAACAAACTGTAAATGGGTATATTTGATATTTTCTTAGATATGGCTAGAACCAAATTGAACGAATCCACCTCCACGCGGTGTACACGGGCAATGCCTTTTGTGGATTAATTAATCGTCAAAAGTAGCCAAGTGATTCTTAATAACCCTGTTAGTTAAATTCAATTCAGGGACAGGGGGTAGTGATGAGCCTTTGGGGTCTTTAAGCTATCACATAGAAAGTAAAATAGAGTGAGTGAGTGACTCTAATAGCCTCAACCAGCAGTAGTCTAGCGATATATATATATATCTTGTTTAAAAACGCGGTCAAAAACAACTCTCTTTGATATATTAATTTTTATTTAATATATTAATTAGAAAACTATTCATTTAATAGCATTTATATCTTCTCTAATGAATAATATAATTCCAAGTATTGAATTCATATTTTATTTATTTAGTATTTTATGATAAAATTCTGCATTTAACTGAGTTTGTAATTAAATAGAATAAATTCTTAGTTTAATAATTTAATTAAATTATTTACAACCTCGTTAAATACGTCTCGCCAAGTATTTCGAATAAATTTTAATGTTATATTAATAATGAAATATTAATTTGAAATTCAGTAATAAGTCGAAATTCTTAGGGGTTGTAAATAAATAAAATAAATGTTTAAATTAAGAATTTATTTTATTTAACGTTAAAATCAAAATCAAAACAAAAAATTAGCCCTTGCTGCATTAATGCCGAATTCACTAGAACGCGATTTGTTTTTTAGGATGGCATCAATTCTTTTTTACGCTATTTTTTTCCCCCACATAACTCGATTTTTTCCTTGAAAATTTTCAAAACAATTTAAAATACTCTAGGTATGTTAAAATACAAAAGGCTTTATAAATATCTACTTATTGGAGCAAGACAGTACCTACACTAAAAGACGAATTGCGAAATTAAATTGGAATAGAATAATAAGGTTTCAATAGTCAGATGCGCCGTGAAAAGTTGGTCTGTATATTCGTATAATACGTATTTGACCAAAAATCGAACTTACGGGGTTTTGTAAGATCAGTGACGATATATTTGAAGGTTTTTAGGGCAAAATCTTTCATTCTTTACTAGTATAAGTGTTACTTGATTATTTAATTTAATAATTTAATTTAATATAAATTTATGAATCTAATTGAGTAGAATTAATTGAAATTTCAAATTAAATGAAACATTTAATTATCATTTTGTTGTATTACAAATATCATACATCATAATTATCATTTATTCAATTAAAATTAAATTTAAAAATTCTAAATTATCGTTAAAACTCATCAAAACTGACAGTTGTCAACTGTCAAATTTTTTTTCAACTTTATATTTATATAATTCCGAAAAGCCAAGAAAAAAACATAAGTACCATAGAGCTCAAATTTCCCCTTAAATTCCTAATGTAGTCATTCCTATAGTGGAACTGTCAAACCTACATTAATTAATTTTATATGAAAGTATGTTATACCTAAGAATTTAAAAATATAATAAATTATCGATTGATTCAATCATTTTTATCCGTATTTTTTTGCATTTGAAATGAGGAATTAATTTTGTTAGATATTTTTTTTTTAATTTCAAAATTGATACACTCCTATCCATAGATAGATAAATAATAAGGCCCTAGGGTTTGGAAGACCGTATGTGTTGTTGTTATTGATAAGAATTTTTCATCTTACAATAAATAAATATATCGAAAAATAATTATTTAATAGTTTTTGCATTTCTAGCTCTCTAGAGACCCACTAACCCCCTCACTCCCAAAACCACTTCAGCACCCCCCACCCCCGCGCCATGCACCCCCCCCCCCACCTCGGACCCCGCACTCTCCCCGGACCCCACCCCGTGCCCTCTAACCCCCCCCCGCCTATCTCGCTGAACCCCATCCCCGCTATGCCCCCTGGACTCCACCCCGCACCACCCCCTGCACCCCCACCCTACTCCGCCTCACTCCTCACCGCACCCCCATTCTACCCCCGCACCCAGTTTTTGGGTGGTTTTTTGAGGGAATTTTTTTAAACAAAAGTTGTCAGAAATCACATTCCCTACAACTTTGCTCATAACAAAATTTGCCGTAGAGTTAATTGAAAATTTTCATTCGTGCGCCCCCCCCCCCAAACCCTCTTTGGTGTCAAAATATCAAAACGTTATTTAGCAATAAACGTAACTTAGAAGACATCTGATGCAAATATGAAATTTCATAATAATCCCTTTAGCCGTTTTTACGTGAATCGTGAGCAACTTTTCGCAGAAACCACGAAAACACACAGACAGACATACATACATACATACAGGAATTTTGTTGAAGGTGTTTTCGTTCATAACTTTGCTTGAAACGTGTGGAACCAAAATTTGGCGTGATTTGGACCAATGTACAGACAAAACCTTAATTTTATATATATATTTTAATAATTATAAATACAATATTTAATGTATTTAATTTCCATGTTTGTGTAATTTTGAGCTATATAGGTTATCTCATAGAGATTAATGGAGAATGGATTTCAATTTCTAAAGCATACCTACCGAATGTTCCTTAGAAATGGTACAAGAACAATTAATTTTTCCTATGTGCATTACATTATCAAAAAAAGTCAATGGTTCAAAATATAACCTTACCCGAATAAGAATAAAAATATTTTATAATATTACCTAATAATAATAATAGTTTAAATCTTATTCTTTTATTATTAGGTGTAGGTAGTAGTTTAGGTAGTAGTTTTTATAAAAAGAATGAGAATAAAAGAAGATTTCTCATTTAAAGAGGATTACGTAGGTACCAGGGGGATTATCCACCTACACTTTACCCTTTTATATTTGCTTTTGCAAAAGCAGAGAGAGAAATCCTTTGCACTTGAATTACGAATTCCTTTTAAAATAATTTTGAAATGTTTTATTTAAATGAATTTAACTTTAAAGGACATCATAGATATTAGAGAAATATTTTTACATTGCAAATCAGAGAGGTTCGTCCCCTTAGGAATCGAACCCAAGCGCTAACTAAGCTTGCCGGGCCAGTAGCCAAACCCTTAAGACAAATCTCTCTCTGACATGCAACATATATAAGTATTATAGCTAGACTTTTCACTCCCTTCAACTCAAAGGGAATAGTGAAAATTCCTGCTAAACTGAAAAAAGTTTTCAGTGACGGACCCATGGATTTTACAGTGAAAACAAAGATTTAAGTATCTTTTTGAAAAGTCTAGCTATAATACTTATATATGTTGCATGTCAGAGAAGATTTGTCTTAAGGGTTTGGCTACTGGCCCGTAAGCTTTAGTTAGCGCTTGGGTTCGATTCCTAAGGGACGAACCTCTCTGATATGCAATGTAAAAATATTTCTCTAATATCTATGATGTCCTTTAAGTTAAATTCATTTAATAATATTATATACTGGGTTGATTTTTGAAATAATTTCCATCTTTTTTCAAAAAAAGACACCCAAAAAGATACTTAAATCTTTGTTTTCACTATTTTATTTAAAATTTGATGTGCTTTAATTTACTTAAGTAAAAATAAAAATTATTGACAAAGAATGGTGGAATCGTAAACGAAATTGTTTTTATAAATTGTTGAGGAGGTATTAATTAGGTTTTCGGTCAAAAATAACACTTTAATTGTTCACCTCCAAAGTTTCAATCACAAACAGGCATGCAGCAAATTTTATTTCTGACAGAAAACCTAATATCTTCTTAATATGATCATAATTTTTTTGGTCGATTTACAAATTCTTACACTCATTTAATGAATAAATATATAAGTATTATCAATTATAAAGAAAGGAATATAAAAAATTAAAAGAAATTGTAGGAAAAAGTGAAACTTTTTACAAGACTACTGAGTCTACGCGGTTTGCAGTTTCTTAATCTGATATTCATTTCGATTTAATATGTTCTTACCTAGAGTCAAAAGGCCGTTCCAAGAATAATAGAAATTAAGAAATTAAATCTCTACTAGTCTGAAACAGGTCTGAACTTGTATTTGGCTTCCTATCTCCAAAGGAAGAGAGATCATTCTATCCGGGCCCTTTTTACTCATTTTTCTCGATCTCTAATGAAAAAATCGCATACAAGCACATTTATTAAATACTAGAAAAAAGTTAAAATAGCATCGCCTTTATAAGTAAATAATTAAAATAATAATAAACTTTAATATAATTTTTTCCATTTATGCCTTTATAAATACATGACCTTAAAAGTTTTCTTTCTTTCTTTTTTTGAACTTCTCTAAAATGTAATCTATTCTTCGCATTGGAATTACAAACATTTTAGCAGAAGAATGAACTTTCTACGACTTGTCATTCTTATGTTATTGTGGGTATCTGAATCCAGACACACTGGTAAAAAAAATCATATTTGAAAATGATTTTTTTACATATACAAAAAATGAAAATATGCTGTAGGTACTAAGAATATTAACTAAAAACTAAAAAAAAAATTTCTACTTGGGACCGTGTGTCATGACTTTAGCGCCAACTAGCGACGAAAATGTAAGCTTTGGGGGATGATTTATTAAACCTCCATGACAAAGAGCCTCGCTCACTGCACCTTAGGCTCCGAGCACTCTTTTTTATCTATGATATATACTATAATAAAAAATTTCCCCAATTATTTGAATAAATAAACACAAGAGACCGCTACTTTCGGCAGTAGTTCTGCCTTAATGTTTAACGCACGGTCCCTATTTATTTTAAATTAAAAAAAAAGATTTGGTAAATGGATGTAAATGATCTAAAATGATGTTTGTATTATTTGTTTTGTGATGAAATGTTTCCTACCCCAAGGGTATCTGTCGACTGTGCCTGCCCTTCCAGAGGAGACGATTAATCGACAAGCTAATCGAGTAGAAAGAACGTAGCAGATTCCGTTGTTGCGGAACGTGCAACTCTCCCAAAAGTTGACCTGCTTCTTTCTTTCTCTGCTCTATACTCGATGAGGGTGAGCTTCTTCTACTAGCCTCTTTATACAAAAACAGCAAATTCAACAAAAGCCATTGGAATTAGAATTTTTTCATGAAAGTAACATTTTCAAAAAAGCACAAAAATCATTTTTTTTTTCTGGAAATTTTTATTGTCTATAAATGTTTTTCCCTCTATGGGACCGTCCATAAATTACGTCACACAGTCACATAATGGGGGGAGGGGGCATCTCAAATTTGTGACAAAATGGGGTCCGGGGATCTTAAAAATTATGATGTCACAAAATAAATTTATAATTTACTTATTAATATATCAAAGAATAATTGACATATTAACAAGAATTGTTTTATAATAATAAAACTTGAGTAAGATACGAGGTAGGTTTCACAAAAAACGTGAAACCTACCTCGTATTCAAGTTTTATTATTATATTAAAACGAGCTTTTCGTGCGTGCCTTCGGCACGCCCTCAAGCTCGGCCCTCCGGGCTGGTGCCCTGGCGGGCGGCGTCTCGGTCCAAAAAATGTTATTCCTTAAAAACACACTCTAAATGTATACCTGTAAACTCCCGAAAATACATAGTCTCTCAAAAGTTTCGCCTCTTTTTCGTCCTAAGAATAACAATATTTAGATTTTTAAAAAATTATAAAAAAGTGGCAAATTATTAAAAAATAAACAAATAATATATAAAATATAAATCAAATAAAATGTGATTAATTTATTTTTCTGTGCGCAAAGAAAAGCGAATTGAATATTTAATTTTTGAGTGGTGGGGGGGGGGGGGGGGAGGAATAATTATCAAAATATTTAATGTTTCTTAATTTAAAATCAATTGGAATCTTTCATTTAAAATTACAATTATATTTCAAATTTGCCGCAAATATACCGACGGCATCAGCGGTTCCCATCGGCAGCATTCTCTGAGCGTTGTTACAAATTAATCTAGGCTCTTATATATAGTATGTTTCACCTAGAACCAACACCGAACTACTTAAAAGTTAAAGAATTGTTTTGACCGCGCTTTTTGAAAAAGATATATATCGCGAGACTAATGCGGATGAAGCTATTGGAGTCTGCGGAGTCTTAAGTCTGGACCAAGAGAGAAAAAGATATGATCCATTTATCTACAATCCAACGTCATTTTGTGCATTAAGCCCGCATGACATTCGGATGGATCACCAAATGAATTTGAAATCTAAGATGTTATATATTCAATCTTCCCGGTCCAGAGCGCTCGATCTATTAACATCGATCTAACATACATGCTAATAGATCGAGCGCTCTGGATTGGGAAGATTGAATATATAACATCTTAGATTTCAAATTCATTTGGTGATCCATCCGAGTGTCATGCGGGCTATACGCAAAATGATGTTGGATTGTAGCTAAATGGAATATATCTTTTTCTCTCTTGGTCCAGACTTAAGACTCCGCAGACTCCAATAGCTTCAACCGCAGTAGTCTCGCGATATATACTTTTTCAAAAAAAGCGCGATCAAAACAATTCTTGTTAATATGTCAATTGTTCTTTGATATATTAATGAGAAAAATTATAAATTTATTTAACATCATTATTTCAACTTAGAAATATATAAGTTCAGATATTATTTTCACTCAATACTTGACAAAAATCACCTACATTTGATTCGCGATTGAATCAAATGTAGGAAACATACGATTGATGTCACAAAAGTCAAATTAAACAATTTATAAAATTTTCAAATATAAATTTATAGGTAAATATATAAAATTAAAGTTTTGTTTGTACATTGGTCCAAATCACGCCAAATTTTGGTTGCACACGTTTTAAACAAAGTTATGAACGAAAATGCCCTTAAAAAATTCCTGCCTGTCTGTCTGTCTGTTTTCTGTCTGTCCACTCTCTTTTGTGTCCAGTGAGCATAAACACGGAGATTTCTTATGAAATTTTATATTTGGATCAGATGTCTTCTAACTTAAAATCTGAGCTATATAATATATTTTATTTTATTTATTTATTTATTTATTTATTTGGAGAAAACAACAGTCATAGTTCAAAAAAAATACACAATACAAAACAAACATAATACAGATCAGAAAAAATAAAAAAACTATGACTTATTACACATTTTCTCACTGAGAGATATAGTATAAAACAAAGTTGGAATCTAGGGACAGAACCCAAAATACAAATTTTAGCATGTTGAATGATTCTTATCCATTTTCAAACTCATTAGAAGGAATCGCATGGAACTGGACAATTACTTACATTTAAATTAAATTAACAAAAAACAAAACAATAATTTTGATATTTTGACCCCAAAAGAGGGTTTGAGGGGGGGGGTAAATAATAGAAAGAGGGTTTGAGGGGGGGGGTCAATAATAGAAATTATAAAATAACACCTATACTAATAACCCTACGGTAAATTTTGTCAAAAGCAAAGCTGAGGAGGATATGATTTCTGAAATTTTTATTTAAAACAATTCCCCCCAAAACTTCCCCAATAGAGGGAGGGGGGGGGGTCGAAAAATGTAAATTCTAGCGCTTTGAACCAAACTCAACCAAAAATTTGTATACATAATTGTATTATAGTATATATATATCATATATAAAAGAGTGCACGAAGCCTAGGGGCCTGTCAGCGAGACTCTTTGTCTTGGACATTTAATAAATCATCCCCCAAAGCTTACATTTTCGTCGCCAGCTGGCGCTAAAATCGTGACGCACGGTCCCTATTAAATCATTGCAAAAATACAAAAATAAATTGTAACTTTACTTTTTCCTTGTATTAATTAGATACGTATTAATAATAAATACATATATTGTAAGATTACAATACTGGTATGTAGTATTACTAGATATTTTTGAGGCTGGACTTCCCATTTTTTATAGTATAATTATATAAGAATTTTAACAGTATAGGTAACAAATTTTCATGCCAGACTCAAAAAAGAAAAAAATAAGTCGTTAAAAATTGGTCACTCTATTAATTATATTCATTAAGTATATATATTGAGGCATTCCACGCCAAATCGGACGGTATGAAAAATTTTAATTTTTGATTTCTTCTTTTTTTGATTTTTAATACCCATCTAAAAACTCTTCCTGGTAAATTTTGAAAAATTTTAATCACCGATTTAAAAGATATCGAATTTTGGTTTCATAACATCTTCAAAACGGTCAAAATTAAAAAAAAAATTATTAAATTTTGTTTTTTTTTACATACTTTTTAGAAAAAATACAAAAAATTATTTAAAGTGTTTTTAAATGCGATTTTTGAGTTTGAAAATTTTAATCTTGTTTTTGAAACTGCATGCATTCTTCGATTTTTTATTTTATTTTAAACCTCTATTCATTCTACAAATTTTAAGACCGGGTTGCTAGTGGTCCTATGACTAGGTATTTTTTTCGATTTTTGAAAATTTCGAAAAAATTTTATTCTCTATTAACCACTTTTTGGAATTGAATTCTCTTTGTTTAGTTATTTTGAATTGATTTTTATTGTTAACAGGTGTTGAAAATAAATAATAAGTATTTTATTTTGTTGAAAGAAAATCAAAATCAAAAAAGTAAGTAAAACAACAAAAATTTTGAATTTGGACCATTTTTAAAGAAGTTATGAGCGAAAAACAGAAATTCGATATTTTTTAAACCGATGATCAAAAAAATTTCAAATTTTACCATTAAGAGTTTTTTGATGTGTACTAAAAATGACAAAAAAATGAAGGAAATCAAAAATTAAAATTTTCAAACCGTCCGATTTGCCATGTATATGTACCTATATATTTATTTTCATTAAGCAGAGAACAATCTCATTGATTACTCTTTATACTACTACTATAGGTCTAATACAGTCACTCAATCAGGTAGAAAAGTCGTTAAACGCAATCTCATACAGGCATAACGTTATGTCTGTGTGTGTATATGTGGGCGTATGTGTTTGTGTTTGGAAGAAGGGGTGACTAATAACAGCAATCGAGTTTGTAATGGCGGATTAATCCGTTGCGAGTGGGTAAAGACCCCGGGGTCGAGATCAACAGAGGATGATAACGCAGACATCAAGGGGGACAAAAACAATCCATCGTTGTCTCCATTATATAATTAATAAAACTGGAAAGATGGATGCGAGTGTGTGGGTGGAAATGGACCTGTCAAAGGTGCACACTCCCCTTGTCCCCTTTAGATAAATCGACAATATTATTATTAATATTAATATTTAGAATATTTTGATGATGAAATTTGAAGGCTTTGGGAAACAATTTTATGGTTCTTTGTGAATAATGTAGTGGACACCAATAAAATATCATATACAGAGTGTCCCGTATCACAACGATAAACCTTGAACAGGGGATAGGGCAATTTACTACAGTCCTGAACATAATCCATTTTACTTGAGGAATAATCATTCTAAATTGGATTTTTGACGTTTCGGTTTTTATTGGTAATCATTGCTGAAGACATAGAGGAATCGAGTTAAAATCAAAAATATCTATTGATTCTCATCTAGTTCTTGAGGAATAGCCATTCTATATTTGATTTTTGACGTTTCGATTATTATTGGTAACCATTGCTGAAGACTTAAAATCAAAAATAACGATCGATTCTTATCTAATACTAGAGGAATAAATAACCTTATTGCATTCCATTTTTGATGTTTTGACTATTAATGGCAACCCCTACTGAAAACATGGAAGAATCGACTTAAAATCAAAAAGACTAAATTCTTTTTGGCAAACAACTCAAGCTTGAGTTGTTTGCCATAAAAGAATTTAGTCTTTTTGATTTTAAGTCGATTCTTCCATGTTTGCAGTAGGGGTTGCCATTAATAGTCAAAACATCAAAAATGGAATGCAATAAGGTTATTTATTCCTCTAGTATTAGATAAGAATCGATCGTTATTTTTGATTTTAAGTCGATTCCTCTATGTCTTCAGCAATGGTTACCAATAATAATCGAAGCGTCAAAAATCTAATATAGAATGGTCATTCCTCGACTATTAAATGAGAATCGATCATTATTTTTGAATTAAAGTTAACATGAACTGCAAATAGCAAGTGATATCTGATTACTAATAAAGGGAACATATTACTGTAATATTTCAAATAAATTTGGATAAAGTTTAGGAACGATCCGTTGCAGTTTATTTTAATAAAAGTCTCATAGTTTTCGAGTTATAAGCATTTTTTTGAAAATAGTGAAAATCGCTACCATGCCTTAAATATCGATCGAGATGCTGTGGCTACAAATTTAAATATTTTTTTATTCTAATTTTTGTTACGCAATCCTGAATAATCCTGCTATTTACCAGAATTCAAAATAAAACAATAAGTACTATACTTGTGGAGAAAAACCAGGCAGGCGATAGCAATACTTTCCCATTATATTCTATAGAATATATATGTGAAAGTTAAAATATTTTTGCCAGACTTACTTATATGTTTTAAAAAATTTTCATCAGCTAACATTTAAATATTTAGGGCAGGGTAGAAAAATTGCTTTGGTTTCTACAAAAGCATACTTTAATCAAAATAAGCTGACGTGTTCTGGTGTGGCCATCCCCGTGACTTTACCATACAACCTGGCCCCTCACTTATATTTAATATTTATTTATAATCATGTAGGGGGGTTAGTTTTTGCATTTTTAGACTCCTGGGACCCACTGATTATGTATACAAAATTTGGTTGAGTTTGGTAAATGGCAAAGATTTTCATTTTTCGACCCTCCCCTCCCCATTTCGAGCGGTTAGTTTTTGCATTTTTAGACTTCTGGGGGTCCACTGATTATGTATACAAAATTTGGTTGAGTTTGCTCAAACGACCTAGATTTTTAATTTTTAACCCCCCCTCGATCCCCCTTAATTTTGCGTCGATATGCACCATAATCTAATCAGCTCTTAATCTCAATGGACCAAAACTACGTGTGAAATTTGGTTTTGATATTCACACTAGTTTTTGAGCTAGCTCGTCCACAAATTTGGTAACGCACAGACTAACTAACAGACATTTTGACAAAACAATTATTATCTCAAAAAATATAATTTTTTCGATGTTCACTTATTAGAGCTTTTTTGTAGACCTAAATGCCATGGTTTCGCTCAATTTTTTTAATCGAAATAGTTTCAGCCGTTTTTTAGATATTTTGAAAAAAAGAAGGAAAAAACATTTTTTTCATTCACGATTACAATACTTGACCATACCCTGTATGGTAAAGTAAAAATTATTTTTCCCTTTAATAGTAACGTAGAAGAAACCAAAATTTGACATTCACAAGTTAGACCCAAAAATTGTGTCGACCGGTGTTATTTTGTATCTGTTTCGGCTTGGTCTGTTTTCTCTGAACTACAATTGAGTCGGAGAGAGCTAGGCGGTGGATAAAAAGGCATTTGTCATCGTTAGACTGGAATTACGCCGACGTCACGTGCTGGAGAATCTCTAATCTAATAGTGATAGGGTTAACCCATCCGACGGACGACCTCCCACGACCAGCTGACCCTCCAATTCATATTTGCACTTGAGGTTGCTATTAATATTAAAATTAATACGATTTAAGAAAATGGCACCTTTTTAAAATATTTTTGAGTATTTTATGTTTTTTCTCTCAGTGAATGTGTTCGGTATTTAGTTTGACCTTTTCCATTTAATAGGCAGAAGGAATTTGAAATGTATTTTACCTTATTATTTATATTAGAGGCATTTCACGAACAATCGGACGGTTTGAAAAATTTTAATTACGCTGACGTTTAATTTTTTGACATTTTTTAGTATCCATCAAAAAACTCTTTAAAAGATATCAAATTTTGGTTTTTTGCTCATAACTTCTTCAAAAATGGTGCAAAGTCAAAATTTTTGTTTTTTTACATTATTTTAGAAAATTATTTAAAGTGTATAAAAAATATGTGATTTTTGAGTTTGAAAATTTTTATCTTGTTTTTGAAACTGTATATATGTACTCTTCGATTTTTTTGATAAATAATTTTTTATTTTAAACTTCTATTCATTCTACAAATTTTAAGACCGGGTTGATACTGGTCCTATGATAATTACTATTTTTTTTTTTGATTTTTGAAAATTTTGAAAAATATTTATTCGCTATTAACCATTATTAAAACCACTTTTTGGTATTGAGTTGTCTTTTTTTTTAGTTATTTCGAATTGATATTTTTACATTTTTATCTTTAACAGGTGTTTAAAATAAATAAAAAGTATTTTGGTTTGTTGAAAGAAAATCAAAATCAAAAATTGAAAATCGAAAAATTGATTGACGTTTCGGAGGTTTATTCAGCGTCTGTAATCAATTAAATGGATTTTGGAAATCATCATCATGAAGACTGTCTTTGTCTGGGAGGGGATTTGGCTAATTATTTATATGTATCTCGAATTTCCGAATCATCACTTACACTAAATTCTTCTAAGAATGAAATACCGTATAATATTGTTCCTGCCACTGAAAGATGAGACAGAGGGGAATATCGCATTGTATTTCCTACACTGATCTTTCAAAGTGAGTAGAATATATTTTGATTAAAAAAAATATGTAAATATGTATATTATATTATATTTATTTGTGATAGTCTTCATGATAATGATGGCCAAATCCCATTTTAATTGATTACAGACCCTGAAGAAAGAGGAAATAAACCTCCGAAACACCGGCTTATTTGAATAAAAAAGCAATACAGTGAGTGGCCAAATGTATTACACTCATTTGAAAAATTATATTTTTCATGTTTTTAAGGGTTTAGCGTACTATTAAACTCATAATATTGTTTCAATTATTATCTTTATGGGTTTATTAGCTTAGGACAATACAAATTCAATAATTCAAAATACAATTTCAATATTTATTGAATCCTCCCTTTTGAGCAATGCCATTTTGTATGCGCTGCGGCAATGCTGGCTGGCAATCCATTTTTTGGCTATTTCTTCAAGTGCAGGTCTATTGTTCCTTTTGTTAGTAATTAATTTATCTTTACTAATTTCTTTTTTAGGGCCACCCATAATTTGGGAACCCACTGTAATTATCTTTCTTTTTTGAACCTTAGACTGCCTCATCAAAATCCATTAAATTGTAATATATATTTAATGCATAATTATTGCTCCAGTGGCTAATAAATTTTCAAAAATTTATTTATATTTAGACAATTTCAGGGGAGTCGGGTTGGGTCAGTCGGCTAACGCACTGGCTTCGCTTGGGCATCGATCGATTATGACGATGTTGGAGTGGGAGGTCGGGGTTCGATCCTGGCTGGCAAATAAAAATTTCTACCGGCTCCCTCACTAACCCTACTAACACTTTACTTATGTGCTGTCTAAATGGGCTTTGTTCCCGGTGACATTAAATAAATAAAAAAAGAAAAAAAAAGACAATTTTAGTAATTTGACTCCCTTTGGACTTTGGGCTTCTCTTATAAGATTCGTGAGGTATTGTACTATATAGTATAGTTCTGCCAGTGTCAGATATAAAATAATTCTAGAATCAATCTACCGCATGTACGCACAGTTTATCGATTTCGTGTATCTTGTTTTCAATTGGCGACATTATTTATTTTTTAATGGAGCTACGGGAGCGAATTCTACCGGAGAAGATAAAATGTAGATCAAACGAAATAAGAATCTGAATTCCATCCATCCTCTATCGAAAAATAATGATTACTTATTTATTTTCTCTTTCGTTCTCTTGAAGTTATTATTCGGAGACTTTGATGTTGTTGTTGTTGTTGTTTGTGTTGTAAATTGAGTTTTCTCATGTCACATGACAGTAATAGTGGCACTCTGGCCTCTAAAGGTACCGAAAGCAACCCGTCAACCCCCTCAGCACTTGGTTATGAATATCTACTTCAAACTTACTTGACTTGGGAATAGAATACACACACACACACGCAAATACACACATACAACTGTGAGGAAAGATCCGATGTCAAATGCTTCCATTCATTCAGATGAATTGAATTCAAAATGAATTGAATTTCCATAATGCCTTGTGGAAAGTCATTAAAAAAAAACGATGCCATGATCTAAAGAATTTCTTTTTTTTTCAAGAAGTTAATCATCGCAATTAACTCTTTTAGGAAGGAAAAGACATTCAAGAATTGCGATTGGGAAATTGGGGGTGGATAAAAAAAAAAGAAAAGGAAGGAGAGAGAGGCAGAGAATTGAAGGTTTGAGGGTTGAGAGGGTGGCTGGCCAACTCAAGAGGGCGCGCCAATTAAATTAACAAATCGAATCCACCCTTGCTTTGCACCCCCTTTAACCCTCTCGACAATCAAACACTCCTTCATCAGCTATTGATCCCTTAAAAGGTTTATTTATTTGATTTACAAGGCATATTTCATAAGAAATCCGAACAATCTGTTAGTCGACTCCATACACGAATAAAGTACCATTAGTAATGAAGCTGTTGAAGCTTTTATTTTTGTAATTAATTTAATTAAAATTTGAATTTTTGAATTTTAACTACCATTAGAGTTTAAAAATCGGGTGATTTCAATATTAGTCAAATCCACTCTACCATATATTCAGGATTTCGTAGATGTTGGTCAAACGGACTTGGCAGGAAATCAGTAACACAAAAATATATCTATATTATAAATCTTTTATAAAATAATCTAAAGTATGGGGTTTTTATCAATTTTTTCCCTTACCAAAATAAGGAGTAACAAAAATATGTTAAAAATTTAAAAAAAAAAATGGACATTCGATGGTGAGGCTTTTGGGCCTCGAAGTCGAAGTTTTTTGTATTTGTGAAACATTTGTAATTTCTTTGTATTGGATAATAAAGGTCTTTATTTATTATTATTATTATTATTATTATAGAATAATCTAGAAATGTTTAATAAAAAACAGTTATTTTAAGAAAAATTAATTCTTCATTCAATGGGAATTTGAAAATTTGATAAAATAGTTGCTTTAAAAAAGAAATGATAAATCAATTACAAATAAATAAATATTGTTGTTCCTGGCTGTGATGAAGCTGTATTAAATGTAGGAAGAGGTATCAAAGTTGGATCCGCTGGGTTCAACACCCTGAATAAAACGTTTTGGCCTGAATTTATTTGACCATCTTCAGTTAATTGGGAATTATACACAAAATGCGGTACACATATGTGATCGAACGTGCCTGTTATAAATTTGCATGAAGCCAAAAATTTTATTTTTGACAAGGGTTGGTTCGATCACATATGTGTACCGCGTACATTTGTGTATAACTCCCAATTAACTGAAGATGGCCAAATAAATTCAGGCCGAAACGTTTTATTCAGGATGTTTTATTGAACCCAGCGCATCCAACTTTGGGTGTTACCTCCCCTTCATTTAATATAAATAAATAAATATTTTGAAAATAGACAAGGATACAGATATGGTTTTGGAGATTAAATTATAATATGTTGAATAAAAATATAAATATAAATAATATTTAGGAAAAATTGACCATTTTGAGCCCTAAAGAAGGGGATGATTCTTCGAATCGTGAGGTTTTTATAAGAGGATAGAAAAATGACGTTCTAATGAATTATTTTATTCGTAATTTGTAATTTTTACTATCCCTGGACTGCCTTTTGTATCATTTCACCATTAAGTCTTCAAGAGAAAATACCACTAATTACCTAATTAAATTTCCTAATTTTAATATATAATAGGTAATAAGTGTTTAAACTATTAGAGGATTTTAAAATTAAAACATTAATTAATTAATAAAAAGGAATTGAAAAAATTATATATTTTGATTGACATACCCAACTATTAATATAATTAGTTTAATTTGAAAAAGCAAAAAAAAAAACAATCAAATTAAAGTTACCTGAAGACGTGAAACCCTTTCAAATCGTTTGTCAACCTAAAAAAAATGTTAACCTTCTAATCTGTGATTTTAATCGAAATCATTAGAACCGTTTTTGGATATACCATTTCTATATATACCTAGGTTGCAGTAAAAGCCCGTATTTAGTAAGAACGAGTTCTTACTAGTTAAAACGCATTTCACTGAATACCTTTGTGGCAAATAGAGTTTACTGATGTTGGTTGACTTTGGTCCAAATGTCTAGAATCTTCATTTTTGATCTTCCGCCTCATATTTTAAACGAAAATGTAAAAGATTACATCATCATTAGAAGCAAAGTTGTAGAGGAAGTAATTTTTGACATTTTCGTTTAAAAAAATTTGAAAATAAACACCCATAATGAGACAGAAGGTCAAAAATGAAGATTCTAGACCTTTGGACCAAACTCAACCAACTTCAGCAAATTCTAGTTGCCACAAAGGTATTCAATGAAACGCGTTTTAACTAGTAAGAACCCGTTTTTACTGCAACATACCATATATTTATTTTATGGTATATAGTAAATATATATACAAGAATTTCTTATTTAATGAGTGGTGATCCAAGACACAAACTAGAAAGTCAACTTTTACTAGAAGAAATCCATTTAGAATATTGGTTATAGACAAAATACTATATACATTAAATTATTCATCAATCTTATCTAAAAACGGGAAATATTTCGAAAGTAAAGTTGATTTTCTGGATCCAAAATTTTACGAATACATTCAAAGTTGCAACATATCGCTTGGTCATTTGCTGCAACACGAATGAATGTATCAAGTTATTAGAAGGGTGCTCTGATGAGATAAAATCAATAATTCCCCCAAAGCATGCTTTGCACGTAGCACGCGTTTTTGCCGAGTCCCAACACTCTTTCGCGGTCAAATTAGAAAAGTGCCGGACCACTTCATTCGCCAATACATATATCCCCATGACTTCAAGGAACTGGAACTCTCTCCCAGCCTCCATCTTTCCCAGCACCTATAATCTTCAAACCTTCAAAACCGGAGTGCATAGACACCTACGTCTACACCCTCTCACTTAATCAACTTTCCCTTCTCTTCGGTAATGCAAGGGTTTTTCGAGATCCATAGTAGCTGCATCTTTACTGGTGCACCCTTCTTGCATTCGATTGCATTAAAAAAAAAAAAAAAAAGAAAGTTTCAATTTAGTTGGAATTGATCCTTTTGAAAAATCCCAGTATTTGAGTTATGTCGGTGCTGCAGCAAATGAGCGATATATGTATACTGTATAGAATAGAATAGAGAAGAAGTTGCCGACATGAGTCAATTGTGTTGGGAAATGCGAGGATTGAGAAGGAAGGAAGAATAGAGAAGAGAACCGGAGGTGATGGGGCCACAAAGAACAGTCAATCATTGGATTGGTATCAATCGTAGAGGGGTGCGGGGGTGGGTTCGGGGGTGGTTGAGCTCGTTAAGCCCAAGTGGAGGGGCGTGCACCCTCGCTGCTGCTGGCTTAAGACTTTTGTGCCTTTTCATTGCCGTGACATTGGGCCACTTGGGATACAAATAGGTCCACAGGACAGACAGGAGAGAGGAGGGCAAACCAGAGATCTGCTCAACTTGCAATTAAATACATATATCCATCCATCCCTGTTCCTTTTAGTCATTCATTAAGATTAAATAAAAACGATCAAAGCAGCCAGTTCAAAGCCACTTTCTAATTAAGATTAAACTCGACAGAATGGCTACCCCCACCCCCAACCCCCACGTCCCCCCATATACATACTCTAAATTTAGTGATCCAATTTTGGAGGGAATTCAAATGAACCTGGTCACAAACTAGCAGTTTTCTTTTCAATTACTCTGCTCGACAAAAACCTGAGAATGGAAAATTTTTCGAAAAGTTTTCAAAGAATAAAAATGCTGATTTTTAATGTTGAATGTCAAACTAAGATTTCAAGATTATCGGAAAAATAATCACTGCTTAAGGATACAGAAGAAATCTAAGAATCTGTACCTGTGTAGAAAATGACCAGAGGTGCTTTAAACATGCCATGATCGTTGAATTAATAATCTTTAAGAAATCAAAATCAAATGGCTAAAGCCCGCTACACACGAGGGTTTTCCTCTACCAGTTTTTGGGATGGGAGCTCTCTGTTTGCAATTTGGAGGCTTATCGGTGCTCGAAATGACGTCACTGCTGACTGTTTTGCTGGCTAGCTTGCTTGATTTAAAAGAGAGGACATGTTCTATTTTCCGACTTGGTCCTGGGATGGTTTTAAGTGGGAGCAAGCAGGCAAAAAATTGTTAAAAGAAGCCTCGTGTGCAGCGGCCCATGACAGTGCTGTTCAGTCCGCTGCTGTGAATCCGGCATAAAATCATAAACTTTATTAAAACATTGAGATTTTTTGTACTTAGTGGACAATGAATCTGATACGATTTTCCCTGATAGTTTTATTTATTTATTTAAATAAGGGGCCGTCCATAAATTACGTCAGTCAGTAAATGGGGAGGAGCATCTCAAATTTGTGACGAAATGTGTCAGGGGCGGGGATCTTAAAAATTGTGATGTCACAAAAGTCAAATTAAATATAATTTTAAAAATTTTCAAATATAAATAATATATATAAAAGTGATAGTGTGACGTCACATTACAGGAGGGGGCTCAATGAAAATGTGCCACAGCCACAGGGAAGGGGCTCTAAAAATATTGGAATTCGTGTGACCTAATTCATGGATGGCCCCTAAGAAGAAATTTGAAAATTTACCGAAAAGTTTTCGAAGAATAAAAGAAAAAAAATTTAGATTTCAAGATTTCAAAAAAAATAATCGTCATTTTGGTATACCAATTTACGACTTCATTTTCATTAGATATAAATATTTTACTTTTAAAGTTTCTGAATAGAACACTAACCAGATACTGATGTGAATGAAAAATTTAATAATGTCTCGTTAAAATGATCTACCCAGAAACAAATATTCCTGGCTTCAAAATATTCATGATATCACATATTCGAAGTATGTATTTGCTATTTTCACGAAAAAAGTTCACGAAAACTAAAATTAGAAGCTCACTATGAGGTAAAAAAATAAATAAATAAAATAAAAAAAAAATGAAATTTTACATCACTCGTATACATATTACAAATTTCACAAAAGGAATCGTAGGGAATTGGATATATTTAAACACAGCGTTTTTATTAAGTGGGCCAGACATTTCGACAATTTATTTTATCTTCCTCAGTGTTTCATTTTATCACTCTTTGTTAAAAACAGTTTTTCTATAAGACTTTTCTATAAGCATTAATCTTTCTTTAGCATATTCTTGGCTCACAATAATCTTGGAAACGACTTATTCTTTAACAATTATAAAAAATTTTAGAAGAAAATAAAACCGACTTCAAAAAAATTAAATGCAACAAATAAAATACACTAAAAGGTATAAAATAATAATTATCTTATTTAGTTACAACTAAACGACGAAATATTAACATGAAATTACTTTTTGAAGTCGGTACCAAACAAACTATATCTATAAGCGAGCATACCCTCCAAACGTGCTAAGTAAGATCCGTCGAGTGCGATTCATAAAAGGTATATGTTTTGGCACCGACTTAAAAAGTAATTTCATGTTAATATTTCGTCGTTTAGTTGTAACTAAATAAGATAATAATTATTTTATACCTTTTAGTGTATTTTATTTGTTGCATTTAATTTTTTTGAAGTCGGTTTTATTTTTTCTTAAAATTTTATTTTCTCTTTTTAGTGATGTTATTAATAGTGATCCTATCATCAGAACTTGACCAAATTAATATTGCACCATCCCTAAGATACCCCCTTTCCAATAAAAAAAAGAATCATCGAAATCGGTTCATAAACAAAGAAGTTAGTCCTGAACAAACCTAACAAAAAAGATCTAATACCTACGAAAAAAAATGGGACCAATCGGAACGTAGACTGGACCCAATGCAAAAAAATTTTTCAAAATCGGTTCACAATTGGCGGAGATATGAGGTAACATAGGCACAAAAAAAAAAAATCAGTCGAATAGAGAACCTCCTCCTTTTTTTGAAGTCGGTTAAAAATGTGTCGTCGTTTTTATATAGAGATAACATATCTTCGCCTTAGCGTGTAAACCTACTAACTCACAACAAGGAAATTTTACAGGGCAGAGAAAAAACAAACAAAATTTAATATTGTTGTTATGGAAAAAACTATTTTTCACATTTTTTTTTCTACAACTTACGATCGTATTTTAAGTAGCAATTTTACATATACGATGCTGCATCTCTTTTTATTTCGAACGGTATTAATATGTCATATATGATAAAAAGTAGAAAGTTAGCAGGTTTACACTCTATGCCGACGATATGCAAAATAAAATCATATTGATATTGATACTGTTTTTAGCAAAGAATGTTAAAATATGCCACTGAGGAAGTCAAAATAAATTGACGAAATGTCTGGTCCACTTAATAAAAACTGTGTTTTTTTATCCAAATCCTGCAATTCCTTTTATTAAAAAACCATTATATAGAATGAGCTCTCGAACGAAATGAGCTATAATTTGACACTCATCATGTTTGCATTAATAAGCTAAAATCTTCCTGGCAAGTTTTACCTTTTCAAATTAAATCTTTTGGCTAGAAAAACCAAAATTTGCATAAAATAGCAAAATCATGGAAAATTTTCATTTTCTCTAATTTCCCGTTAAATTTTAGCATTCAAATATGTAAATACTATATAATATAGGTTTTAGAAAATCTAAAGAATATTCGGTTGCCACTTTATTTGTGTCACCCTTCCAATTAAAAGAAGAAAAAAAAGGTATAACAAATAATCTTTTTCCAAGTGTGTCGCCTATTGAGTGAAAATTGAATAGGTATCTTCTAATAAAAGCTACCTGTTCAACTGTTACTGTTCCTGGTTGCTTGTTTCTTGACGAGGCAGCAGCTACAGGTAGAGCGTGGGGGCGCCATAAGAAACTGAATCCTTTGCTGACTGACTCCAGGGGCACAGACCACAGAGAGACAGACAAACGGACTGACTGACAGTGATAGTTTCTGGCTCTATTGTCATCTGCTACCAAGATAGAGACTTTCAGGATGCCGACTAAACTGTTCCTCTCATCTTGGACGTAGATCCTACAACCAGATAATTGATTCTTTCTTCCAATTTCATAAACAGAGGCAGGTGAACGGTTTGGAACAACTCCCTCTAGCTCCATATATAATATATTGCCATACTACTATTAAATAAAAGAGGTCATTTTTATTTACTTAGAGCAACTTCCATGTTTCCTTAAAAAAATCCACTTCGGTATTTTTACTTTACTGAAGTATTGTATCGTGCATGTAAAATGTTTTTTTCTCTTATTTGCCAATATCTCAAAAACGATTAAAACTATTTTAATAATAAAAAAGGAACATATCCACATCGTTATCGTTTGGGTCTACCTGTATGAACTCGGATTTCGAAACTAGTGCCCATGGTACCTAAATTTAAAATTTATTAACCGATTTTTTTATAATGATATTGATACAAGAAGAAGTTGCACCAAGAAGGTACAACCTCTGAAGTCCGTGGTGGACCCTTGTAACGTGAAGATAAGGGAGATTTAGGGATTGGGTAGAGGTCGAAGGTATCTGTGGATGCTGGTCTTGAAAGTTTGAAGGTTATAAGTAGCTGGAAAGACGGTCGGGGGAAGAGAATTCCAGTCTCTAGATGTCATAGGGATAAATGAATTGGCGAATGCGTTTGTTCGATTAGTATCTAGTTTAAGCGCGTAGGGGTGTTGAATTTTAGAAAATCGTGTATTTCGGGCAAATGAGGCCTTTGGTGGGATTATCGATTTTATTTCGTCAGAAAAATGTTTTCTACATTTAATTCAATCGCGAATCAACTGTAGGGAATTTTTGTCAAATATTGAGTGAAAATAATATTTAAATTTATATATTTCTAACTTGAAATAATGATTTTAAATAAATTTTTATATTAGTTGAATAAAAGATTTCACTGTCGATGGTAACAGAATTGTTTTTATTTTAGGTTAAAAATAAAATGTGATAGTCTTCTGTTTTTTAAATAAAACAATTTTTAATTATTTCTAGAGACTATAGTTTCGAATGCATTGCCTTCATCATCAGTCTATCACAAATATGTCAAATTAGTTACAAATTAAGATTTATACATTGAAAATTTTGAAAAATATATAATGTCTTCTTCCCAAGAGGAAACATGAAGAAAAAGACATTATATATTTTTCAAAATTTTCAATGTATAAATCTTAATTTGTAACTAATTTGAAATATTTGTGATAGACTGATATGAAGGCTATGCCTTCGAAACTATAGTCTCTAGAAATAATTAAAAATTATTTTATTTAAAAAACAGAAGAATCTCTCATTTTATTTTTAACCTAAAATAAATTTGTATAATTTTTCTAACTAATATAACAAAGAATAATTGCCATATCAATGAGAATTGTTATGACCGCGCATATTTGAAAAATATATTTATCACGAGACTACTGCGGATTACGCTATTGAAGTCTGTGGAGTCTTAAGTCTGGACCAAGAGAGAAAAAGATGTAGTCCACTTAGCTACAATCCAACGTCATTTCGCGCATAGCCCGTTAGACATTAGGATGGATTTATATTAGTTAGAAAAATTATAAAAATTTATTTAAGATCATTATTTCAAGTTAGAAATATATAAATTCAAATATTATTTTCACTCAATATTTGACAAAAATTCCCTACAGTTGATTCGCGATTGAATCAAATGTAGAAACATTCTCATTGATATGACAATTATTCTTTGTTATATTAGTTAGAAAAATTATAAAAATTTATTTAAAATTTATTGTATGATCGCATTATATATTAATATAAGATTTTTGGAAAACTAAAGTGACTTATGTAGAATTTAAATTTTATATATTAAAGGGTTTGAAATAATTAACCCGAAGGTTTGAGTATCTTTTTTGAAAATAAGATGGATGGAATGGTCATTGTCTGAAAACTTTTTCAGGTTAACGGGATTTTTACTTTTTCCGTTCGAGTTGAATAGAGTAAAAATTCTAGCTTCTCTTAATATATTGCATTCCAGAGTGTGTTTTTGTCTCGAGGGTTGAAATAGCAAGCCCTCCAAGAGTGTTAGTACTCAGGTTCAACTCCTGAAGGGTCGAAGCCCTCTGATATGCAATGTACAAATATTTCCACTAAATCTTAGATTTGAATCTTAAATATAAATTATTTCTTAATTAAATGGTTTATTTAGTAACATAAAATAAATAAATAGAGTAATTTCAAAATAGATTCTAAAATCAATAATGACAAGTGTTTATAAATTATTGAAATATCCATGTTAATAAATTAAGAATGAGTTATATATTTAGATATGCAGACATAGCCCCCGCAAGGGGAGGTCCAAGTACACCTATGGGTCTCGGGCTCGGACGTGAAATGTTTTTTAAGGGGGTATGTTAGAAAAAAATGCTTAGGGTGACTATTTTTTTCCACTTCATAAAAAAATATATTTATTCCATAATAAGGGGCCCACTTCAGATTTTGGGCCCCGGGCCCGAAATTTCATTTGGGGGCCATGTATGCAGAGTGACAAATTCCAATTCTTGAATGAAATTGTAGATATGTATTATGGTTTTTATTTTGTGTAATAGTATAAAAATCTTATAAAATATTTCAATTTTCAGTTTTTAGTAAATCTATCAAATAAATAATGTTAATTGACTAAAATTATTGTATTAATATTTATGTATTTTATGTGACTAAATAAACCCTTTAATTTAAAAAATTTATATCTATTAATATATCAATATGAAAGCTGTCGAGACAAAAGCGGTCTTTTTTCTATGATTTCTAAATTAATAAATTTATCCGAAGTATTACTTTAGTATGTAAAGAAATGAGTTTCTATTTGAGAAAGAAAGATTGAATTTTTTCTCAAAATCAACTTGTGATATATCATCAATTAATTTTACGAACATGAATTTAGGTCATTTATCAAAGATTTTAATAGATATGTTTATATTGCATGTAGGGGGTCTTGTCCCCTCGGGAGTTGAATCCAAGCACTAGTAAGCTTTCCGGGCAACTAGTCAGACCCTTGAGACCACCACCTCTAGTGTTTGGGTTCGACTACCGAGGGGACAAGACTTTCCTAGATACAATATAAACATATCTATTAAAATCTTTGATACGACCCAAATTCATGTTCGTAGTATTATTTTAGGTTGATGCTAATCGAAATATAGTGAATAACAAATGTAGGTCTATTTTTCATAACATTGTTATCAGATTTAGGTTTTGTTAGAAACAGGTAAAATTTAATGGTAGAATGTATTTTTGAGTATTATTATATGAGACAATACAAACACTACAATTAGAATTACCTCGTCTTTTAAATGCATTCATATTTATATGAATAGTATTATTATCAGAGAAATTATTACTACTTTACCTGTTTGTTTATATGTATTTTGCTCACCTAAGTCTCTAGTAGAGGCGCCTCCACCTATTTTGCAGGTAATCTCCCTACCCAGCAATGTCTAACAAAGTTTGTGTTTGTGTTTGTTTTAGGCAACGAAGTAGCCGTAGCCGTAGCCGTCTCCACAGCCCCTGTGTCTGTGGTTTCGAGTGAGTCCCTTGTCCCCCCCAGTGCCTGTGTGTCTAGTGCGTAGTCTTTCTTGATCCCAGTGGCCGGATTAACCTCGCCACCCTGGGCGCTAGTCTGCTCCCCGGCGAGCTGCCCCCTGCAGTTGACTGCAGCAGTTACCAACGGCGGCCGCAGCAGCCGTTTGTCCCCTCGCAATATTCCCTGGGCACCCCGTCGTCGTCGTCCTCCTCGTCGCCGAACACCTCCCTCGGCGACCCCTTCTTGCCCGTGCTCACCTACAACCACGCGCAACAACCCCCCGAACAACCACAACAACCACAACAACAACACGGAGACACCCGGCAACACAACACGTTGAGTCTGGTGACCGCGGCGGCCGCCGCCGGCCCGCCGCAGCCAGCTCCCTCTGCAGCTACACCCACGTCCACCTCTGCAGCTGCAGCCGCCGCAGCAGCAGCTGCAGCCGCTGCCGCCGCCGCCGCAGCCGCAGCATCCTCGGCATCCGCAGAGCCTTTCTGGAAAATGCCGCATAAAGGTAAGCATCAAAGCTACAAACTATTATCATTCATACCTATATGACTGGTGAAAAAGTAAAAACTCACTTCTGGTGGGTCTTTATGAGCATATATATATATATATATATACTAGAGGGGAGGGGGGGGTGACGTTGCACCTTGAATGTATGCAACCTTATTGTATCTGGATGGATGATCGTATATTATGTATCTATATTATTATATTAATCGAGCAAAGTTTGTATATACTATATATAAGAGCCTAGATTAATTTGTAACAACGCTAAGAGAATTTTCTTTAAAAATATTACCCTCTTGCCTAGAATCGAACCGACGAACTCTTGAACTAAGGGCATCAGCTCTAGCCATTACACCAATGCAACATTAATATTTATAACTTGATTTCTGTTACTAAAACTATATATTTTTGATTTAGACTTTGTGTCGAGATAATATTGTATTCATTTGAACTCGAATGAAAATGAAAAAACACCAATAGATTTTAAATTAAGAAACATTAAATATATATTAATTAACGAGGCAAATTTGAAATATAATTGTCAGCTCTGATTTTAAACTGATGGCTCCAATCGATTTTCATTAACTAGGCAAATTTGAAATATAATTGTAATTTGGACTCGAATTTTGAAATGAAAGACTCCAATTCATTTTAAATTTTAAGAAACATTAAATATATTGATAATTATTCCTCCCCCCCCCTCACCACTCAAAAATTAAAGAGGCGAAACTTTTAAGAGACGATGTATTTTCGGTAGTTTACGGGTATACATTTGGAGTGTGGTTTTTTAAGTGGAATAAAATTTTTGGACCGAGACGCTGCCCGCCAAGCTCGTATATATATATCCGGTCGGTTTCTCGAAAACGGCTCTAACGATTGGGATGAAATATACGGGTTAGGAGGGTTTTGTGTTGGACATTCGATCTGTCACAGTCTCATCTTCGGCTAAGTTGTTTTGATGGGTTTTTTGTTAATTGAAACAATTATTCACAGGTGGTTGTCTCGATAAAAATGTTTATTTACATTTTTATTCAATTATTGAATTAATAATAAGCGTTTCATGAACTGAATTCATTTAATAGAATAAAAAATATGTAACTAAACATTTATTTCAAAATAGAATTATAACCAGGTCTCTATTTGGAGAAAAAATATTTTGATTTTAATTATTATTGACATTTCATCTTGAAGGAAAAAAGACAATTATAGTCTTGAGAACATTATATCTTTCGGCCTTCTGGTGAACACCCTGTAAAAAGATTTGTATATATCCTATTTATTTATGTTTCTTGTATATAATTTTAACTAATGACAAGTGTATCAAAATTTTTTTATATAAATATTGACTAATTACCGCTCTGAAGATGGCCATAACCAATGACCGAAACGTTAGTGGGAATTGATAAATAAAAAGAAAAAATTGAAGCTGCACGTCTCTTATTTTAAACCTAAACAAATAAATTACTACAGCTATAAAAAACTCCCTTTATTAACAGGTGGTTGAATCAAAACAAAACAAGTGGTTTATTAAATAAGCAATAATTAAAAACAAAAAAATTACCAAGAGAAGCTCGATCATCCAGGTATTTATCTCATGACAAACAAGATTTCTACTACAAAGAGAAACAAAGAAGTTGTCCTCTGCTTGATGCAAATAAACATATACACATATATATCAAGATGATATATCTGTATATATTATTTATTTGTTTGAGACTATAGTTTCAAGACTTGATCTTTATCATCAGTCTTTCTTCAATTATAAATGTTTTTCATGGAGTCAATATCATATGGATATTGAATGCTGGACTAGCATTCCAGTGACGAAGGAACACCAAGTTTTCAATATCCATATGATATTGACTCCATGAAAAACATTTATAATTGAAGAAAGGTTGTGATGAAGACCAAGTCTTCGAAACTATAGTCTCAAACAAATAAATAATATATATCAGATATATCATCTTGATATATATGTGTATATCTTATTTGCATCAAGCAGAGGACAACCTCTTTGTTTCTCTTTGTGAATCAACAACTCTGCTACTCTCGGCAAAACAAAAACTTTTCAATTAAAGATTTCTATTCTTACACTTTGAAATGTCAGTTTCTATTTGTTGTGAAATGCGAATATAAAATGGTATTAATGTAAATCCGTTAAAATTAGCGACATCCCTGGACTTAACCCGATAGAAAAAGTTTCTGAATAGACCTTATGTGTTTATTTATTTAAAATGAACCAAATTAAATGACAAAATTCCGTTTTCTAGTTGGCTGCATGTTTTGTATTCGATTGCATGATATTTGTTGTTTTCGTTGCAAATCAAATCAACTTGTTGATACATCTGATTAGCATCTTAATGGCCCATTAAAATCCAACCGGCGAGATTTTATTCGCATTTCTAGTTTATTTGAATTTGGAAATATCCATACCACTTGTTGTTTCTCGTATGAGTAAATCATAGCAAACTCACTTCTATGGGGGCTAAGCAACCTCGCGTATTAGTAAAAATAAAAATACTTAGGGGAAATTGAAGTAATAGACCGAGAGCTACTTACCATTTTGGAAACTGATTTCAGAATCCAAATAACATATCCCATACTGTAGTGTGATCAGCACACATCCCGAAAGTCAAATTCTTAGTCGCTAAATCGAGTCGTTTTTAGAAGTAATCGAACCCCCTGAAGAATATCGTAAAATCACCTCATTGATTATAACTCCTAAACTGTTTACTCTACGGGAAATTCCATTAGAAGCAACATTGTAGATGATGTAATTTTTGACATTTTTGTTAAAAAAAATTGAAAATAACTATCCAAAAGGGTGGAGAGAGGATCAAAAATGAAAATTCTAGCCCTTTCGACCTAACTCAACCAAAGTTTGTATATGTATATTCTGTTGACCCCCAGAAGGCTAGAAATGCAAAAACTGACCACCCAAAATCTAGGCTCTTGTACCAAACTCAACCAAATTTTGTATACATATTTTGTGGACCCCCAGAAGAGTAGAAATGCAAAAACTAAGTTAAGTTTGGTACAAGGGCCTAGATTTTCATTTTTGACCCTCCCCCCATTTTGGCTGGTTAGTTTTTGCATTTCTAGCCTTCTGGGGTCCCAGAATATGTATACAAAATTTGGTTGAGTTTGGTCGAAAGGGCTAGAATTTACATTTTTTACCCTACCCCATTTTGGGTGGTTATTTTCAATTTTTTTAAACAAAAATGTCAAAAATTACATATTCTACAATTTTCCTTCTAATGGAATTTCTCGTAGAGTAAACAGTTTAGGAGTTATATGTAATCAATGAGGTGATTTTACGGTATTTTTTGCCATATTTAGGGGTCGAATACCCCTAAAAACGACTTGATTTGTCTAGTAATAATTTGACTTTCGGGGTGTTTGCTGATCACACTACAGTATGGGATATGTTATCTGGGTTCTGAAATCAGTTTCCAAAATGGTCAGTAGCTCTTAGACTATAAGAAGGGATTATTGGATAAAAATAATTGGTAGGTTTCATATTAATACCTACCAAGTATTTTTTTATCCAATAATTTTAAAAAATGTTTCACCAAGTACCAACACCAAATTCCTTAAAAACTAATAAGAAGGGATATCAATTCTTAATAAAAGCCATAGGATAAACGAATTAATTGGTTCGATTTGTCAGCGAATAGGGGTTGGATGTCAAAATGACTTTCGCAGCACTTGAGATGTTTTCTAATCTTAGGGCTTTCATCACAAATTGCCCTTTGATTTGGCTTCAATCAAAAATATCCGATTTCGTTCGAAACATTCAACATTTCCAAAAAGCCCTTATCGCCTTTATAAAAGATGAGTTATCAAGAAGTTTGGTGACCGTCCGACCTGTCGAGAATCCCTCTAGTTGGTTCCTAATCAGGGGTTGGAGTCACCGATACGCTGCCAAGTGTAATTCGAGTTCTTAAGGGTTCACTTTTCTTATCTGCTCCATCGATCTCCTTTTGCTTTTCGTCTAATTTAGATTCCATTCAATCTGTCTGTCTGTCTGTCTGTCGGGGTGTTGTTTAGTCCAAAAACGAGACCTCGCCTCTCTCTCTCCCTCTCAAGGCACTTTATATCTTTATTTTCAATCTCTTGACAATTTTTTATGTCCGAGTATATATATATGTGTGTGTCGAGATTCCGTGTCTCTCTTATTACACAAATATATATATATACATATATACCCGATATCAAACAACTTCAAAAGTCGGCTGTCAATCAAACTAAAAAGGACTTTAAAAAAATCAAATCTCGAATGAAACCTTAAACCATTTTTTATTTATTTTTATTTTTTTTATTCTCTGAGCGAATTTCTGTTAATTGATTCCATTAGAATTATCATCGGTAGGTACTTAATTCGATTATCAAAAATGAGAGAAAAAAACTAAAAATAAATAAATAAATAAATAAGAGATAAATAAAGCAGACTTCTTCTAACAAATGAGGTGATGAAATAAATCCTAGGAGAGACGGTTAGTCCAGTCCCATTGTGCTCAAATGGGCCCCTATGGGGAATGTTTTGGGGTAGTTCTGATTTTTTGCATATATAAGTATGTTTTTTGGGGCGTTGAATCCAAATATGAGTTCTCCCACCAAAATTTCGTGAAACAACATTGTAGAAAATGCAAATTCCATTTTTTAGAGGTTTTTCGCTTATAACTCAAAAAATATCAACTTTTCGTAAATAACCTTCCTATTCAAAAAGAAAGTTAATAAAATTTGCTACAAATTTCATTGTTTAGGTTTTTTCTCTAAGCAACCGTTCGGGCTCAAGCGCAAAATCTGTTTTCGACCCCCCGGATCACCGAAAAACTCGCACTTTTTTCGATATTTTCCCATTTTGACCACGAAGGAGCACGTTTTCGACAAAGGCCACTCTATACATTCTTAAACTAGATTAAATTTGCTACAATTCGAACAAAGTTTCATCTTAATTGGATAATGGTAACACGTGCGGCAATGAGGTTGAAGTTTTTAAAAACTGCAATTTTTTTAAAAAAATCGCAATTTTTCCTTCATAAAATGAAAACCGCTCATCCTAGAAACTTGATTCCTATCTCATTCTCTAGGAAATTTTGCTGACTTGAACGTTTACTTGTACTCTTTTTTTTCAAACACTTAGATTTATAAATAGCCTGCATTTCCAATGTAATCATAATAATTATTTGCATAATTTTTTCCTATTACTCCATTACAACATAGATACTACACTTGGGAGGAGGGGGTTCCAAAATATTGTTCGCCCACACTAAAAAAATGTATAATACAGCCATGTCTTCAATTCAGCATTGGTTACCAATAATAATCGAAACGTCAAAAATCCAATGTGGAATGGTTATTCTTTAAAATTTTAGAACATTATAGCTTATCGGGCAATAAGGTTGAGTATTGGATAAAAAATACTTGGTAGGTTTCACATTAAGATATAAAAATAAAACGAATTTATTTTTGGAGAGTTTTTAATCTCGATACATATATTTCGGGTGGGTAACCCATCTACAGGAGCGACAGAAGGTAATTGACCTGGATAAGTCGAATTTGAATACAAGCCAATGGTAAAATTTATTTTTAAATAACAAAAGGGTAAATATTTAAAATTAGGGAGGGAGAAAGGTAGGAAGTCTATTTATTATTTTAGTATTTAGTATTTTTTATCCAATAATTTAAAAAATATTTCACCAAGTACCAACACCAAATTCCTTAAAACCTAATAAGGTTGAGGTTTTCTTTATAATATAATATATACACTAATAATGCAACTAAATGAAAAAGAAACAATTCCAGTGGGTGTAGATGATTAGGGTTAATATATACAATAATAAATATAGCTGTGCATTGTGTGGTTGAGCTGAGCTAGAACAGAAATGCAGCATAACTAACTACCAGGACGTGGAGGTGGAAGGGAACAATCCATGCCAAAGGGCTGATGTCACCACTACGGGTTTTCGAACCCCCGAATTTACAATCTCAAACCGCACAAATACAAAAGATTTTCTTCTCGTTTGCCAACATTTCTACGTATGTATAATAAAATGGACATTATAGATTCCCCTTTTAGGGGGGATTAATCGAGAAGGATTGTATATTGTGGCTGGTGAGGGGTTAGTGGAAATGAAACCATTGAAGCAAGAAGCTAATTAGAAGAATTTACAATTGATGGAATTGAAGAAAGGAACCGTTGAATTGATAATTTATTTATTGGGAATTACAGAAGAGGAAGAAAATTGCTTGGTTGAAATCATTAGAGTGAAAGAGGGAACAACATTTCATTTTTTATTTTATTTTCACTCATCAATAGTTTTTGAATTTAAATTTTCATGGGTATCTAGAGTCCAAAAAGCCCAATTCAAGAGAACCGCGAAATTTTTAAATAATTTTATTTAAGGAAGTCCTTTCGCTCCAGTTAAATCAAAAGAAGTGTAGTATCTAATATTTAATAAAATAAGTTAAAATACAAATGAAAAATAAATAGTATGAAAGCCGTAAATGTTTGAAATAAAAAAAATAATTAGATACAAAAGTCAGTTTGATTTACAAAGAGAAACAAAGAGGTTGTCCTCTGCTTGATGCAAATAAACATACACACATATATATCATCTCGATATATATGTGTGTATGTTTATTTGCATCAAGCAGAGGACAACCTCTTTGTTTCTCTTTGTGAATCAACAACTCTGCTACTCTCGGCAAAACAAAAACTTTTCAGTTTGATTTATTCAAATCAGCGGATAATAACTCTTGTATGATTTGCCAATGCGTTGTATTAATACTGTTTATGTTTGCATCCAAACATAGTATTATGTGATTTTTTAAAGTAAATATCTAAATAAATTCGTCGGTCAATCATATATTTTATTGCAAAAAAGTAACCTGCATATTTCAAAAAGCTAATTTTTAGTTTTTTTTTTAACTTTATCTATTCATTATTGTTGTTGTAGAATGTTGAGGTATTTCCGAAATACCTCAACATTCTACAACAACAATAATATATATAAACGGAAACTTTGGCTGATCACTGTGGACCCTTCCACGAGTCTCCATTAACTTATTAAATTTTATCTATTCAACTAATAGTAGTATATAATTCAAGAGAAAGTGTCAAGATCTTAATTTTCCATAAGACTCTGAGAAAATGTTTATATTTTAAAATATTTTATTTTCAAAAATTTGCACGGTAATGTGTGATTGAAACTTCACCAAAGCATAGATAGAGAGTTAAACTATTATACAAAATTAAGTTATAGTTATAATCTAATATTATATATTTAACATTGGCGGCGAAACCTACTTAATAGTCTGATAGTAGTTTTACATATAGAGAACTATTTAATTATTTATGAAAAAAATGAATGAGCACTCGACAGAATCAAAATTAATTAAAAAAAATAATTAAATAATTCTCGATATGTAGAATTAACTATCAGACTATTAAATAAAATTATTTAAAAATTTCCCAGTTCCATTGAATTAAAAACAAATTAAAATATTTATTTCAGTTCTATGTGTATGGTAACAATTGAAGGGTTTGCTGCTAAAAGGAGGTAGCTCCAATTTTTTGGGAAACCAAAAAAAAAACGTTCAAAAAATTCGAAATGACGGCCAGCTCCATCTGTTGAGCAACGCTGGAAATAACGATTGGAGCTACATCCTTCTTGTACCAAACAAAAGATTTTTTATTCACAAGATAGTGTTAATATCTCCCAACATCAATAGGATGGAGCTACCTCCTTTTAGCAGCAAACCCTTCAATTTCCATTTGCCCGGCAAATGTGAAACATCGAAATTGATGGTTATTGAAAGAATTTATAATTAAAGAAAACCAATAAATAAATATGGAGTAAAATAAATAAAATCATTTCGTTAATAAAATAAATTTTAAAATTTTTAATGATAAATCTCTCTCCAAATTTTAGTTCGATAAAAAAGATTTTTAGAGGACGCTCAAGAATTTAGAAAATTTCAAATATAAAACGAAGTATATAGTATATATGCACCACGCACACACAAGAGAGTAGAAAGTGTGGATCATTATATTTGTGACATAAATGAAACTCTAATGACAAATTCGAATGGAAATTTCATTTGATCTGATGACGTCATTGTTCGTATTTCAGTTTAAAGAGGGAGAGAGGGTGGGACTGTATTTAAACTTTTCTGTGGGTGTCTTTAATTCGCTGGCTTGATCGACGTTGTCCAAGTGGGAAATTTTAAACTGGCAAAATCCCTTTGAAGTTGCCCTTGCGCTTGATTGCAGCAAATCCGTAGTTGCAAAGGCGAGGAGGCCACGTGGCCACGGGGCGGGGGCGCAGAAAATGCGGCCAGCTAATAGCTACAATATTGCATCCATCGCCTCTGCTCTGCATTCAACCGAAGATAATAACACCTTGGCTGAAAACCACCCCTGGGCGGCGGCGGCAACGTTAATAAAAAAGAGCGCACCCCCCCGGGGGCCTTCCCCTCGAAACCCTCACCCATCCGTCAATTTAAAAGCAATGTAACATCTTGTTTAATAACAAGTGGATTTCATTTCAATCCTTGAATCCCTTTCATTCTCCACTCTTGCTCGCTAAGGAGAAATTTCTTTATAATTCAATTTTAAATAGAAAATAAAAAAATAACGCAACTCTTGAAAAATGATCAAAGGGAAATTTAGAAAGATCATTAAAAAAAAACGAGAGAGACGAAAGTCTGTCAATTAGGAATAAATCGGAATGAAAGGAGAGGACGAGAAAAGATCATAGGATTCCCTACGAACTCGTGACATACATTTAAGCCTATGTTCTCGATCGAGAAACCGAGAAATCACCGACAAGACCAAATTCTTGATAAATTATTGACGGCTTTTCTATATTGACAAGGCCGTGGACGCCTACCCATTACCCATTACGGCATTAACAAAAAATTACTTAATTCAAATTGATAAAAAATCAAAAATTAAAAAAAATAATTTTCAGTACCTACGTGGTACTTGGCTTTGGCCGTTATTGATGTTGATCCTGTGATGATAATTGAGAGGCCTCTTGGAAAAACAGGTGGCGACTTCTCTGATAAATAAAAATCATTTTTCGAAAATACACTGTCGTGCAAAAAAGTGGAACACTTAGAAAAATTTAGTTTTTTCAAATAATTTTCAGAAAAAACATATGTTATTACATTCTGTGATTGTACAAATATTTTTAAACATTTTAAAGTGAAAACAATGTATTACTTTATTTAAACCCTTTAAATTAATTTATTTAAACTAGGATAAAGTTTGAAATCTGATCCCTTTATTGAATTGTATTAAATGATTATCGTCTAATATCGAATTAAATTGAATATTTTAATGTTTATCAATTCGATTTGAATTTCTCATCTTTTAATTTCATTTGATTTGAAATCTTGTCCAAGCATAATGGCTCTTTAGGACCGAAGAAGTAGCAGCAGCTGTTGCTCTAATAAATGTTTGAAGATTTTTATAGTAAATTCCATTATTCTTAACTTTTAAGGAGTTCGGTGTTGGTTCTAGGTGAAACATTTTGATATAATAATAAAACTAAGATACGAGGTAGGTTTTACAAAAAAGAAATAAAACAAAATTGAGTTTTGTTTTATTTCTTTTTTGTAAAACCTACCTCGTATCTTAGTTTTATTATTATATCCATTATTCTTGTTTTTTTAGTTTGAAAATTTTAATTTTTTAAGAACCCCCCCCCCTAATTTTCTGTTCGATTTCAACCAAAATCTAATCAGCTCTTAATTGCAATATAAAGAATCTCCGTGTAGAATTTCGTTTTGATATTTACACTAGTTTTTAAGCTAGAGCGTAAACAAAATTTGATAACGCACTATCGTACTTACAGACATTTTGACAAAATAATTAATTCATAAGAATTTTGCTGGCTTGGTGTGTACTTGATATATTAATTTTTTATTGTTAAAGGATAAATAAATTGAATTGCTTCTTTCCAGTAATTTATTTTATTATTCATATAGTTAATCCAAATATTTCGAGAGCTTGCGCATCTCTTCCTCAATGGAAACTGTGGGACCATACAAGAGGCAAGTCAGTGATTGTAATTAATAATAACTCACTGACTTGCCTCTTATATGGTCCCACAGTTTCCACTGAGAAGAGATGCCGCAAGCGCTCTCGAAATATTTGGATTAGCCATTTGAATAATAAAATAAATTACTGGAAAGAAGCAATTCAATTTATTTATCCTTTAACAATAAAAATAAATAAATAATAATTAATATCTCGTAAAATATAATTTTTTGATGTTAGTTCTTTTGGGCTTTTTGTAGACCAAAACGCGATGATTTCGCTCAATTTTTGAAGTGATAACTTCTTTTGGCACGCCTTGCACATTTTTTATTTTACTTGGCAGTAAATGGGATTGAGCCGTCACGCACCACGCATCACGCGTCACGGTTGGTACGAATTGAATCCACAGATGGTGCTGTAGCATTATCTCTAAGCTCAAATTAAATCTTATATTTGAATTTTAGCGCTCATGTACATTATATTTTGGGCAGTAAATGGGATCAAATACTGTATATAACAATACAGGACAGCCTGTCAAAAATATGGTACCCTGAAAACAGCACACTCTAGCGAGAAAAAAGTAACCTACATAAAGCGCATAATATTAAAATCCGTAAATTATTTAAAATCGATCTTATTAAATCATATATAACATTAAACGGACACAATATATATTTTTTCCATGACGCTCAAGTTTTTTTTTTAATTTTGCCGGTAGCCGAAAGTCGGATTTGACTGCAAGATTTCCATTTTGCTCGCATGGTGGCGCTCAAATTCATGAGACCAAAAACGATTTGCTTTTCTATTGTATTTTGACAGACTGTCCTGTATTGGTATATACAGTATTTGATGGGATTCAGCGTCACATCACGGGTCACGGTTGAGCTGTGGTCTAGTGCCAGTTCAATCATTATCGGGAAAATATATTAATTATTCCTTTTCAAAAAATAATTTTAGAATATTATAATTATAAATGCAATATAAGTTATCACTTCTGTCGTTTAGTCTTAAGCACACACCCGAATTTATTTTATCAAAATAGTTCAGCCGTTTTTTAAATATTTTGAAAAAACGAAGCAAAAAAAAACACTATTTTTATGTACAATACAATACTTGGCCATACTCTATATGATAAAGTAAAACTTAGGTTGATATATCTGGGATAGTGTATGTATGTGTGTGTGTGTATAATCACCTACCTAATCAGCCCGAATCAATTTGCTCAGTTGGATTTCAAATCGATTTTGACAATTGGTGAAATATTTAGATTGATTTCATTACCAGTGGAGAGGAATCCTCTCTCTCTATAGAAACTATGTTTTAATTGTTTCCTACTAAACTCCCACCCTCTCTCTTTTGTACAATGCGAAACTATTCCAAGTTTAAATTACACACGGACGGAATTTCTCGTCTTTGCTTTAACTCGGCATTGAATTTTCTAACTTTAAAATTAAATTCAACATACTCCTAGATATTTATTTATACTAACCTCAAACAAAAAAAAGGACTAGTCCAATTTATTTAAAATTGAATTACAAACAAATGGGAAAACGTTTTTAAGACTCGTTTCATTTTTATGTACATTTTGGCGAACTTAAGGTCGTTGTTTCACCATATGGGTTTTCATGGGATTTTTTTGAAATTTAGATAGATTATTATTTAAATATTTCTGCATCGATTGGTGGCAAAACGAAATTTAATGAACAATATAGTTCCGGAGATATTCAATTCCAAAGATAGAGTTTTTCAGATTCTTATACATTGAACTATACGGGATATCGGAAAGTTTACTGGTACATCTTTAATTATCATATAATTAAGAAACTCTTACCATTACTTATAAAAAACTAAACCAACATTAAACAATAACTAATACATTTTTTAAGACAATTTTGATTCATAGTTACAAAACAGTTTCTGAGATAATAATGAATAAATAATAAAAAATGTATAATGAAGAATTTACAATAAAAACAAATTGGCAACAACGCATTTATTTAACCTAAAAAGTGGGTTAACTTTAGTACTTTTTTGACATTTTTTCGCTTCAGCCATTGTCGTAACAGCTTTTAATCGCTTATTAAGAACTTTTTGTTTTATAAATCTCCCTTTATAATGTATTTTATTTATCTGCCATTTCTATGATAAAAATATTCAATCTCGGACAATGTTGCCAGATTTGTCAAACCAGCACGGGATTTCCTAGTAAGGGTACATAAACAGCAAGAAGTTTTGGACTTATGAATTATGAATCCTTATTGTCTGTTCTATATATTCCATAGCATTAACTTTTTGCTAGTATTGTCGCGAAACAACTACCTTAAAAATTACCTTGTTAGCAAAACGTTTTTGAGATACAATGTTGAAACTTGGCACAAAGGTACAGGTTATTAATTCAAACTTTTGTGCCAAATTTCAGCACATGAGCTACAACCATTCAACAGATTCCCATTTAGCAATTCAATTTCGACGGTCTAATAATTTATTTTATTTGGAATTTGTGGGTTTAATTATCCTTGGGCTGCCTTTGCATCAATTCAGCAGCATTGAGTTCTACCACTCTCTCCGTTCCGTTTACACATGACCGGCCCTGAATATAGTACCGGGAACACCGAGCGATCCTCGGGAATATTTTGCTTCAGTTGGAAGCGATATATTAATAGATATTATTTTTAATTTTAAATTCAAATAAAAAGATCGATTTTTAATCGCAAATAAAATAACATTTAATTTATATTTTCGCCAACGTTTTCACCCGCTATGGCCATCATCAAGACGTATACACTGGCCACAAAGTTTTGAATCTAATTGCAATTAAAATTAATATTAATATAAGTACACGGAGGTTCTTTCGTTGACCCTTTTAAATCCTGAAGAAGGAGGCACGATCCTTCAAATTGTCGGACTTTTTTAAGAGAATGAAATTGATATATTCTAATAAATTATTTTATAGAAAAATACCTTTATTATACAATTTTAATATATAATAATATTTGTAATGATCTTTTCTTCTTCTTCGAGTGCCATACCCGAAACGGGTGTCGGCTCCTCTCCACATATACCTGTGCTGAGTGGGTTTAGTTGTTTTACACAGATATACGGGACCTACTTTTTAACGCCGGTTCCGAACGGCTAATTTGGAGAGGTTACTAGGCAATTATACTCTTGGTGGGTTGCCATTACTTTCCAAGAGGAGGCGACTGCAAATATCTATCTGCCGAGACTCGGTCTCGAACCAGTGATCTTCGAGTCAGCGACCCAACACTCTAGTCACTGACCCACTGTTGCCTATTGATGATCTATTAGTGGGTTTTAAAATTAAAAAACCAATTAATTATTAAAAAGAAATTGCAAAAAATATAACTATACATTTTAATTAACACAACCACCTGTGAATAATTATTTGAATTAACAAAAAACCCATCAAATTAAACTTAGCCGAGACCGTGACAGGTCGAATTGTCAACACAAAAACCCACTAACCCGTGAATTTCTTTAGAACCGTTTTCGAAAAACCGATTGTATATATATACAATAATTGCTCGTTTAATATAATACTATATAATATTCATCTAGATTAATTTGTAACAACGCTTAGAGAAATTTCTCTAAAAAAATTACGCTCTTGCCTAGAATCGAACCGACGAACTCTTGAACTATAGTCATTGGCTCTACCGATTACTCCATTGCGACATTAATATTTCTATCTTGATTTCTCTTACTAAAACTAGATATTTTTGATTTGGACTTTGTGTCGAGATAATATTGTATTCATTTGAACTCGAATGAAAATGAAAAAACACCAATAGATTTTAAATTAAGAAATATTAAATATATATTAATTAACGAGGCAAATTTGAAATATAATTGTCAGCGCGGCTCCAATCGATTTTCATTAACCAGGCAAATTTGAAATTCTAATTTCTAATTTGGACTCGAATTTTGAAATGAAAGACTCCAATTCATTTTGAATTAAGAAACATTAAATATATTGATCATTATTCCTCCCCCCCCCCCCCCTCGCCACTCAAAAGTTAAAGAGGCGAAACTTTTAAGAGACGATGTATTTTCGGTAGTTTACCGGTATACATTTGGAGTGTGGTTTTTTAAGAGGAATAAAATTTTTGGACCGAGACGCTGCCCGCCAGGGCACTCAGCCCGGAGGGCCGAGCTTCGAGGGCGTGCCGAAGGCACGCACGAAAAGCTCGTAAGATATAATATGATAATATTTACTTATTACTTTTTAATCATTCAATTTAATATCTATTCTATTTTTCACTTAATACTTTACAATCCATATTTAATATCTCTATAAGGAATATTTTGTTTTATATACATAAATTCAAAATTAAAATAGTTTAAAATTATGAAATCTGATTTTATAAGAGACTCTCTCTCTCTCTCTATAATTCCCAAAGAATTTAAAAATAGAAAAATATAATATGTTCCGACTTAAATAAAAAATAAAATAAAAGGAAGGAAAAAAACGGATAATTAAAGCCACTCTTTGATTTTCCAGTTTAGATTCAAATTAAAAGCCTCCTTTAAGCTCCCGGCATTTGAATACTTACTCAAATTTCAAGACGAGAGGAAGGGGGTCGGACTAGAGTAATTTCAAAGATTGAATTCACTCAGATTAAGAAATAAAAAATAAAAAAATAAAATAAAATAAAACCTCTTTTAATTGAAGAAACGTTTAAGATTACAAATTCTGATTAAAATAGCATCAGTATATACATTTATAAAGAATATATTTTTCTTTTTCGAAACTTTTCTGAAGTCATCGCGGAAAAAAAGATTGCCCCATAAACACGGAACCTATTTCTATTATAGATTGCATTTTAAACGATTATTATTTTATTTTTTAATAAAATTTATTATATTTTGCATAATTCGAATCTGTAATAATTAAAATAACCTCGTCTTGTAAGCCAACATTTTCTAAAGTACTTAATTTCAGTATCCTATAAGTCTCAGAGCATTAACTTAAGCTCGATATTGGCTAGAACAAGGGGTGAACCTCGACCTAATATCGTGTACACCTACTTTCACTTCCACTTCATTTCCAAGTAGAAGACAATAGATGAAAGGGCATTATCTAATGAATTCCAAAATAATTCCACATAATTCCAAAGAAGGAGTACACCTATTTCTAATCGCGGTTCGCCCCTCGGTCTAGAAGTTGTATAGCAAGCTTTTGGTTGTAATCGAAACACAAGAAGTTGATATTTACATGAAAGATATTTTATTTTTTGTGATTTTCTAAAAAATGGCTCTATCGACTTTTTTTTAAATTGGTGCACTTATCAAGTATCAAAAGTTATTAGTCCTGTATAAAATTTGACCTTTTTATCTGAATTTAAAGTCCAAAATAATATTAATATATTGCTTTTAATTAAAGCCCGCTACTACCTGAATAATAGTCTAAGAATGTTGCCCGCCTGTATTTATGCAACCGAATTACACCTCTGGATTGTACTAGCATATCCTACAGGCGTCTTTGTTAAATTAATATTTTTCATTGCATTATCTCATTTCCTATTTTTCGCTACCATATGTCTCAGACAGGGCCAGATCATCCCATAGACAAATGAGACAAATATCTAAGGCCCGGTCAAAATGTCTATTTTGAAAAGATTTGCAAATAAGATAGTTTATTTTTCTGATGAACAACTGTATATATTATACAAATAAACCCAAATTATATTACTTTTTATATGGTTATTGTGAATTTTAAAATCTAAAGAAAATGTGTGGGAAGGGGGCCAGGTAAGAAGAAAGTATCTAGGACCCCAAAGTGGGTTAATCCGGCCCTGGTCTCAGAGCTACGAAATTCGAAACTATTTATTTCGAAATTTCAATTTCTAATGCAAATAAACATACACACATATATATTAAATATAGATATGTATATATATATATATTATTTAGTTTTTAAGACTATAGTTTCGAAGGCTTGGCCTTCATCATCAATCTTTTTTTAATTATAAATATTATTTTTCATGGAGTCAGTATCGCGTGGATATTGGAAAAAAATTTTCTTTCTTAGCATAGAGAAGCTTAGTCAAACATTAAATTACCTTCGAAGACTGAATTCCGGAAATTAGAACCTCAAAACTATAGTCTCAAACAAATAAATAATATATATATATACATATATATTTCATATATATATATACCAGGTAACACACAATATCCTCAGAATATTCTAAGAAGATTTAAATGTCCTTAGAATATCCTCAAAATATTCTTAGGATATTGTGGTTACCTGGGTATATATGTGTGTATGTTTATTTGCATCAAGCAGAGGACAGCCTCTTTGTTTCTCTTTATGATTTGTTGATTTCTACTACCTATTACCTATTATTTAAAAATCTCTCTCTACCCCGGGGTCAGGTTTTAGCCGGATGCCTCGAGTCGGATTCGAACCCGGATGCACTTGATTAGCAGGCTAGCACGCTAATCCCTATCCTACCCGATCTCTCTTTATGAACTCTTCTACTCTCTGAGAATCTTTTCAATTAATATTATAACTTGTTCGACCTAACACCCCTCCCCCCTAAAAAAACTTTTCGCTACATCTTTAATTTGATTTTCTCAATGAAATTGAAGATTATGCATTGAGGGTTAAAGGGGCGGGTGTGGAGTGGGTCGGTTCTGATTTCCGGAATTCCCTCTTCGAAGGTTGTCAATAAGAAGAAGGTGTTTTTTGCATTGGTGTGTGTGTCTGTGTGGGTGCAGCAGGGGGATGATGACTTGTGGTGCTGACAGGTTTTCTATTCCCACCCCCGTCCACCCCCGCACATACCGGCTCGCAGACAGACAGACAGACAGGGGAATTTCTTTTCCCTTTTTTCCTTCACCCTTACCGTTGCGTTGGTTGGCTGGTTCTTTGCCCTCTCTCTCTCTCTCTTTCTAGTTTAGGGGAATTCGATTTGCTGCTGTTGGCAACCCCTCGTGTCGTCGTTTCTTTTCTTCCTCATCTTGGTCTTCGTTTTTTTCCACCCCCTTGAACCCCCCCCCAACATTACGTTGCCTTCCTTTTTGGATCCCTTCAACCCCAGCGACATCGAATTTCGCGCTTCGCTGCAGACGTGACTCACGTCGTCATCGCTACTTTACTCGATTACACACACAATCCAAATTAAAAATATTCAGCCTCAAAAATCAACTGGAAAAATTAAATGGTATACTCGCATGTTATGTATTTAATGTTACAATGAATCATTGGAATTTCGAAATTCTCATTTTAGAGTTCAAACAAAGACACACATTTATTTACAAATAGAACACGGAACTTCGATGATGGATAGTAGATTTAATATAGGGTGGACAGTATTTTTTAATAACATTTTGAAACCAATTAAATGACTTTTTCATTAAAAATCTTCAACTATTTTAATTAAATCTTTGGCACTATTTTTGCATTTTTGTTTTTTTATAATTTTTTGTTTCTTTATATATATAAATATGCGAAGCCGCTTTTCGCATCTCAACCGCCCGTCCTGGCAGTCTCCATCCTTTAATCCTCTATCCTCCGTCGTCTGACGGATTTCGGCCTTCCAGCTTTTTGGTGGTCTCCCTCTTTTTAGACGTTCAGTAGGGACCCAATTCAGGACCTTCTTTGGCCACCTGTCTTCTCCATTCGTTGGACATAACCATACCATACTAGTCTCTTTTTTTCAATGGCCGTTATTATATCTTGGTCCACCTTCATGATCTCACGAATCCTTTCATTTCTGATGTGGCCCAGTTTAGAGTCTCTTGCACTTGTTCTTCAGAAATCCATTTCAAGGGATAGTAGTCTTCTTTGTTTCTTTTTCCTTAGTTCCCATGTTTCAGACCCATATGTTGAGATGCTCTGAACTATAGTTTTGTAGAGCCTGGCCTTTGTCGATCGATTGATGTTTTTGCCCCATAGTAGTTAGTTTAACTGACGGATTGCTCTTTTCCCCTGTCCTATCTTGTTTTCTATATCTTCACTACTTCTACCACTTGAAGAAAGGGTTACTCCCAGATATTTAAATAATGGAGAGTATTTTATGACTTCATTTTCAAGATGCAGGTCGCTTTTGTCATTTTCGTATCCTGCTGTCATGTATTCTGTCTTTAGGGTGTTTATAGTTAGGCCCCATTTGCTGTACTCTTCTCTTAATTTGCGCAGCATGTAACTTATGTCGACTCTATCCGTAGCTAGTAACACGTGATCTGTCCTTTAAGGTCTCTCTTGTTTCTTTATAAGAATTGATAATATTTATATACATACAGGGTGGTCCTGAATTCATGGTACACACTTTAATGGTAGGTACAGGACATTGTAACAATGAGTTATTGTATAGGAATGTATAGTGTAATAAGTATATGTAATATGTATATGTATGTATAGTGTAATAGTAATATAGTGTATAATGTATGTATAATGTATAGCCGTTATTTCCCCTGTTTACGCCTCACCGCGTCATTTGCGACTATACATTCCTATACAATAACTCATTGTTACAATGTCCTGTACCTACCATTAACGTTTGTACCATGAATTCGGGACCACCCTGTATATATCAGTGCTGCGCATCCCTAAAATCTCTGCAATTAAAATATTGAAAGGTGGATTATTTTACTTGCCCCTGGAAGTAGCCAAAGTAAAGATAAACTGTCCGCTCTATCTTTAAAATCAAATGAAAAAATTCTAATGTTAAATTTGAAAAGTTATATTGATTTATATATATTAATTATTTAATTCATTCCGAGGGGTGAACCGCAACCTAAAATCTTGTACACCCTCTTCCACTTCCACTTTCATTTCAAAATAGAAGACAATAGATGAAGGGGCGTTATCTAATGAATTACAAAGTAATTCCAAATTATTTCAAAGACGGTGTGCACCTAATTCCAATCGCGGTTCACCCCTCGATTTATTCTAATTAAGTTGCCATGGCAACAACAAATGTATTTATTATTATTGATATAGAAAAATAAACAAACATGTTCTTCAGTCTATCTAATATGTGTACTATATAATTTATTTATAATACCCTATACTTATTGAATATTAAAACTTGCATCATATATTATGCGGTTATCGATGAATTTTGCGAAGAATAAAATAAATTTTATTTATTTTCTTAGAAAGACGGACTGGTAAGCGAAATAAATAGGTTACAATGAAAGGCAGTCCATAAATTATTTAAATTTTTTAGGTTAAAAATAAAACGAGAGAGTCTTCTGTTTTTTAAATAAAATAATTTTTAATTATTTCTAGAGACTATAGTTTCGAAGGCATTGCCTTCATCATCAGTCTATCACAAATATTTCAGTATTTAGTTACAAATTAAGATTTATACATTGAAAATTTTGAAAAAGACATTATATATTTTTCAAAATTTTCAATGTATTAATCTTAATTTGTAACTAATTTGTAACTAAATACTGAAATATTTGTGATAGACTGATGATGAAGGCAATGCCTTCGAAACTATAGTCTCTAGAAATAATTAAAAATTATTTTATTTAAAAACAGAAGACTCTCTCATTTTATTTTTATTCTAAAATAAAACAATTCTGTTACCATCGGCAGTGCAATCTTTTATTCAACTAATTTAAATTTTTATTCAAATTCCGACTTTTCGGAGACCTTTTCTCTCCTTCTTCAGGGTATTGAATAGTTATTGATGGATGATTATAACTCGGCTCTCATTTGTCTCTCTTTTCAGTGTTAACAACAATATTACAATACTTTTCACAATTGTATCATAAGTGTACAAAGACCTCCGAAACGTCGGAATTTGAATAAAAATTTAAATAATTTATAGACTGCCTTTCATTATAACCTGAATAAAATAAAATTTTGAAAAATGAAGGGTTATTTTTTGGACAGCATCCTCTGGCTAAAAAGTCACCGCACCCCCCTGATATAAATATATATTTGCATCAAGCATCTTCAGTAATAATTTAAAAATTAAATTTCTCCCTACCTACCACAATCAGACAGGTATGTTAAAAAATGGATTCGTATCGTAATCATATTTATTTATCTATGTGATTAATTCTCATTAGTGATTTGAAATTATAAATATCTATTTATTTGTTTTTCAATAAATTGATAAAATCAAAAATGATTGGATTTTAAAGTTAGCCAGTGTGTGTGTGTGTGTGTGTGTGTTGTGAGTCAAAGCAGAGAAGCTGCCAGACAAAAACCGCCCCATCGATATTATTTATATTTCTCTGTATAGATTATTTATTTACTTGTTTCATCATGATGTCTGTATGTCTATATGGTGGGGATATATACGTAGGTATATATGTATTGGTTAGTATTGGTATTGGTATTGGTATGTGAGGGAATCCGGTTCAATGAGCAAACATCACACGTGACAGATTATCAATCCGATTTCCAAATGGAAATTCATTTTACATGAATGAATTTTCAGGCGAGAATAGAACAGAGAGACAGACGTATTGCAAAATATTTCCAATAATAGAGACAAGCCGGAAAATAAAAAAAATAATTAAATTTTTATCTATTTTCTCTCTCTCTCTCTCTGCGAGAGATTAGAGAAAAGCTGGCGGAATCGAGAAAAGTGCTCAAGTCAATTTATTAACTACAGGCACAAAAAGTACTCTGTAGGTTTTGAATTTTGAGGGTCACTCTTTTCACAAGCTGCTACTATTCATAATATATTTATAATATAAGTCAAAATGTATGTTTGCTTTCAAAAAACGAAATAAATCAGTATTTACCAGCAAGATACCCGCATTTGACGGGCATCTTGCTGGCCAGGGTGTTAAGCTTCCTGGAGTCCGCAGTAGGTTTTAAAATAATTATTTAAATTTACAACCGGTGAAACTAACTTAAGCAAAGCAATTCAAAGAGTCCAATCAAAAATCCTCAGAGGCATGTCAAATGAAAGCCTACACATTGATCTTGATGTACCATCAGTTAGGGCCAGTTGTATGTCGGTTAGTAAAGTTTTTGTAAAAGACAAGCACTTTCATCTGATTGGCCATCCCGCGGAGCTCATGCGCGGATCCATGGGGGCGATGGGGGCGACCGCCCCTCCCCCCCAAAGCATTGGAGATCAACATTTTTTATATGTTTATTTATTTATTTATTTTTTTATCACATTAAAATTTAATGTTATAAAAAAAATTAAAATTTAATGTTATAAACAAAAAAAAAAAATTAAATAAACATATAAAAAATCTTGATCTCCAATGCTTTGGAGGGGGGGGCGGTCGCCCCCATCGCCCCCTCCTCCGGATCCACGCATGGTGCCCGGCGGGATGGCCAATCAGATGAAAGTGCTTGTCTTTTACAAAGACTTTACTACTTTACCCCCCCCCCCAAATCAGAGGTCTGGATCCGCGCCTGCCGGGCACAAGGTGAATTCTAAGGTTTTACCCTTTGTCAACTTTTACAAAGACTTTACTAACCGACATACAACTGACCCTAAGAGAGGTCATAAGCAGGGCCGTTTCTGACCCATTGTGCGCCCTGGTGCAAGTTAGGATTTGCCGCCCTTTCCGAAAAATACTAGAAAATACGCTCCTTGATGGGGTCCTGCCCACTAAACCATTAATGAACAAATACAATAATTTTATCTTATCTCTTTTTATTACTTTACCATAGAGGGGATGGTCATTGGTCAAGTATTGTAATCGTGCATGAAAATGTTAACCGATCTAGCGCGCTAGACTGGGAGATATGAATATTTATAACATCTCAGATTTCAAATTCATTTGGTGATCCATATCAGTGTTTGATATACAAAACGTCATGATGTTGGATTATAGCTAAATGGATCATATCTTTTTCATTCTCTCTTGGTCTAGACTTAAGACTCAGTAGACTCCAATAGCTTCAACCAGCAGTAGTCTCGCGATATATATTTTGTTTAAAAAGCCCGATCAAAAACAATTATCGTTAATATGTTAATTATTTTTTGATATATTAATGAGAAAATTATAGACCAGATATTGTCATTCTCAACGAAATCGAGAAAACAGCCATTTTAATCCGACATCGCCATCCTTTTGACGCATAACATCAAGTCAACAGAGGACGAAAAAATAAGAAAATTTGAAGACCTGGCGATAGAGATGAAAAACATCTGGAAATTAAACAAGGTCACAACCATTCCTCTAGTAATATCCGCAGAGGCAGTTGTTACTCCTAATTTTATAAGGAATTTAGAGAAGATAGGCATGCCAAATTGGACCTTCAAAAGATCGCGATTCTACAGACATGCCACATTGTGCGGAAATTCCTGAATTAAGACCATCAGGAACGTCATGCGGGCCAGGATGAATTTCCTTTCCGCATCGACCGAGTCTAATCCCACTCCATCCAAGGGATAGGTGAAAGTTTTCCAGCAGCAATGCTGAGAAAGTGCACTAAAATCAGCATAATAATAATAATAAAGAAATGTCATGAACTATTAGTGGGTTCTAAAATAATAATTTTAATAATTTGTATTTGTCATGCTCGATGGGTTGTTGCTGAAATGTGCATGTGCATGTGCATGTACAGAGCCGGTTGCATAACTTGAGCCCGAGTCTCATGAATTGCTGTTACTGCTGCTGCTACTATTAGTGCGGGGGTGGCGGAGTTTCGGTTGTGGTTGGCATGGCAACCCTCTCTGCCTGCCTGAGGTCACCACCTCACTTCAAAAACGGATTCGTCCTCTCCAATCTATACAAAACATCAACGATATAGATATATATATTCGTTGATTTACAGATCCATATCTATCGAGGGTTGTCGAAGAATTTCATCTAGAAGAAAAACGAGAAATTTTGACAAATACCGATAGATCAAGTGACGTCATTTCGATTAAAATCGACACCCATCAGAAATATTTGCTTTTTTTTTGCTAAATTTATGAAATCCTCTTGAAGTCTAACAAGTGACAATTTCCTATAGGTAGACTGTGGCTCTGTTTGTATCGATACCCGTGATAACTTAAAAACAAAAAGTCGTAGATAGCTCGTTCTTGTGCTAAAATGTTTGATTAGATTTCGGGCTTTACCTTTAGAACTTCTGGTTCAATAAAAATTTTTAAGAAAAAAATAAAAACCGACTTCAAAAAATTAAATGCAACAAATATAAAAATACACTAAAAGGTATAAAATAATTATTATCTTATTTAGTTACAACTAAACGACGAAATATTAACACGAAATTACTTTTTAAAGTCGGTGCCAAACAAACTATACCTATAAGCGAGCGTACCTGCCAAACGTACTAAGTAAGATCCGTCGAGTGCGATTCATAAAAGGTATATGTTTGGCACCAACTTCAAAAAGTAATTTCGTGTTAATATTTCGTCGTTTAGTTGTAACTAAATAAGATAATAATTATTTTATACCTTTTAGTGTATTTTTATATTTGTTGCATTTAATTTTTTGAAGTCGGTTTTTATTTTTTTCTTAAAAATTTTTATTTTTCTCTTTTAGTGATGTTATTAATAGTGATTATATCATCAGAACTTGACCAAATTAATATGACACCATCCCGAAGACAGCCCCTTTCGGATAAAAAAAGAACCATCGAAATCGGTTCATAAACAAAGAGGTTAGGTCTAAACAAACCTAATAAAAAGGTCTAATACCTATAAAAAAAAATCGAAAAAAAAAAAATGGGACCAATCGGAAGCTAGACTGGACCCAATGCAAAAAAAATTTTCAAAATCGGTTGACAATTGGCGGAGATATGAGGTAACATAGGCACAAAAAAAAAAAAAAAATTCAATCGAATAGAGAACCTCCTCCTTTTTTGAAGTCGGTTAAAAATACAGAAAACTTCATTTTTTGAATTTTTTTTATTGAAATTTTAAAGCAATAAACTATAATATATATACAGGCATAGAATGATCTTTCTTCCTTTAGAGCTAAGGCATTGTAAGGATGCCAAATATAAGTCAACAAGTCTTTCAGGCTAGTAGAAATTAATTTATTAATTTTTCGTATTCTGAGAACGGTTTTTTGACTCTAGCTAAGAAAAGATTAAATCCAATTGAATATCAAATTTAAATATAAATTTATCAATTGAAAAGTTTTTGTTTTGCCGAGAGTAGCAGAGTTGTTGATTCACAAAGAGAAACAAAGAGATTGTCCTCTGCTTGATGCAAATAAACATATACACATATATATCAAGATGATATATCTGTATATATATTATTTATTTGTTTGAGACTATAGTTTCGAAGACTTGGTCTTCATCATCAGTCTTTCTTCAATTATAAATGTTTTTCATGGAGTTTATTTGCATCAAGCAGAGGACAATCTCTTTGTTTCTCTTTATAAATTTATCATTTAAAATTATAAATTTACTGAAATTGAAAAGAGCGTAGGTATACCGAGTCTTGCAAAAGTTTAACTTTTTCATCCAATCAATAACTGAAATTTTAGCTTACTAAAAAATTAATTTTCCGACACTCGTAGAGCTATATTTTATTGAAAAATTCACGTTCTTTCTACTGAATGTTATTGAATATAATATATTTGTTAGAAACTATAGTTTTGAAGTTTTGACCATCTATAATCATTCTTTTTAATTATAAATATTGTATCTGTTATATCTCATGGGTTTAAATATATACCTATACATCCAATCGGAACTCATGAGAAATAAGGGACCGTACATAAATTACGCCACATAGTAAGGGGGCATCTCAGATTTGTGACAAGGAGCCCAGGGATGTTAAAAATTGTGATGCCACACTCAAATTAATTTTTACTTTATCCAATGCGAAGCATGGGTAAAGTATTGTAATCGGTCTGGCGGCAAGCGCGACTTCAAAGGGTCCTCAGGTAAAGACTACGGAACCCATGGACTCAATTAAGGTCACAAATTGTAGTATTCAATTAGATTGAATTTTATCTCGTGACGATTTGGACAAAAATTTCCTGGGGTCTCGTCGAGAGGCCAAAAAGTGCCATTTTTTTGGAAGTGCGTGCGGATGGATGGATGTATGTTATCGTTTTTTTCGTCCACGATTTTTTCCACACCGTTGCACGAATTGAAATGAAAATGAAAACCTAACATTATTTTAACAAAATGAAGCGCTGATTAGTTTTTGATACATATCGGTCCACAAACATTAGTACTTTATTTCGGTACTTTTTTAGTTTTTTCTAAATATCTTGAAAATGACTTAACCAATTTTGATGAAATTTAATATTGTAATTGAGTACCTTGAGGACCACAAAAATGGTCAAATAAAATTTTTGTAAAATTATATTTTAAAGTACTTTACTCTAGACTACGATAGTTCATTGGATAAACTTTCACAGCTAGAATGCGACCGAGTTGCATTTACCAAGTCGCGAAGCTCATGCAAAAAAATCATCTCTGAGGCAAAGAAATCATTCGACCAGAGGATAGCTGACCGTCTCGCATCTTGCCCCAATGGAAAACGGGCCTTTTTCTCGTTACACAAGGCAATAAATAGAAATTTCGCGTCCCCCTCACTTCCGCCCCTCTTTCACCCAAATGGTTCAGTAGCCACGACCCCCGCTGAAAAAGCCGAATCACTAGCATCCTATTTCGCAACTAACTCCACTTTAGATGACAAAGGGCTTAACCCGCCCACTTATACCCCCAAACCAACCTCATGAACAAAATAAATTTCAGGCCCCAAATAATCATAAAAGCCATTAATAAATTAAATTGCAAATCCGCCGCAGGCCCGGATAACATCCCACCAATTCTCATTAAAAAATGCGCCCCTGAACTTGCCCCTATCTTATCCAAGCTATTCCAACTCTCTTACGAGTCGGGCATATTCCCCAAAAGCTGGAAAATAGCCAGAGTCACACCTATTCCTAAAAAAGGAGACACATCTCAAATCTCTAATTACAGGCCTATCTCGATCACCTCTGTTCTTTCCAAATTAATGGAATTAGTCATAAACCAACACGTCCTTCATCACTTAGAAAACAATAAATTAATTCACGATAGGCAATATGGATTCAGACAAAATCGTTCCACAGGCGACATCTTAACCTATGTCACCCACACCTTCAACAATACTCTAGAGGCCGGAAAAGAAACCCTCGCTGTAGCCCTTGATATCTCCAAAGCTTTTGACCAGGTTTGGCACAAAATCTTCTTGCCAAACTGCCAGCCTTTGGATTCACACCAACACTTCGCAAATGGATAGAAAGCTTTCTGACAAACCGAAGTATAAAAGTTGTGGTGGATGGAACATCATCTGAATCGTTCTCTACAAACTCTGGTGTTCCCCAAGGCTCTGTAATCTCCTCCACACTCTTCCTTATTTATATAAACGACCTTATTGATCAAACGGCAAACCCCACTCATTGTTACGCCGACGATAGCACTCTACACGGCAAACCCTCTCTCCCGAATAATCGAATCAATATTGCCTCCTCAATTACTCTCGACCTAGACAAACTGAATAAATGGGGCTCTCAAAATTTAGTTAACTTTAATTCAAATAAGACTCAATGTTGTCTAATTTCTAGGCGCGAAAATAGAGATTTCCCTGATATTCACTTCGATTCGAATACCCTGAAAATGTGTGACAGCCTATCCATGTTGGGCGTCTCTGTCGCATCTGACCTGTCTTGGAATGAACACATCTCCTCTGTGGCGAAATCTGCAGCAAGGAAGATTGGCTTCTTATTCAGGTCCAAGCGATTTTACAAACCCCCACAACTTCTCACCATCTACAAGGCCCAAATCCGCCCCTATCTCGAATACTGCTCTCATCTGTGGAGAGGAGCCTCAAAATATTCTCTTGCTACCCTTGATGCAATTCAGAAACGAGCCGTCAGGCTAATTGACGATTCTACCCTCACCGACTCCCTCGACTCGTTGGCTCATCGAAGAGATGTCTCTGCCCTTTCCCTTTTCTATAGATACTATCACGGCAGGTGCTCTGATGAGATAAAGTCAATAATTCCCCCCAAAGCATACTTTGCACGCAGCACACGTTTTGCCGACTCCCAACACTCTTTTGCGGTCAAATTGGAAAAGTGCCGGACCACTTCATTCGCGAATACATATATCCCCATGACTTCAAGGAACTGGAACTCTCTCCCAGCCTCTATCTTTCCCAGCACCTATGATCTTCAAACCTTCAAAACCAGGGTGCATAGACACCTACGTCTACACCCTCTCACTTAATCAACTTTCCCTTCTCTTCGGTAATGCAAGGGTCTTTCGAGATCCATAGGGGCTACACCTTTACTGGTGCACCCTTCTTGCATTCGATTGCATTAAAAAAAAAAAAAAAAAAAAGTTTAGCAACGAACCGTTGCAGTTTATTTTTTTTAAATTTTCAAATATAAATAAAAATATAAAAGTGATAGTGTGACGTCACAATACAGGGGATGGTCAATGAAAATGTGACACAGGGGGAGGGGGATCTAAAAATCTTGAAATTCGAGTAACATAATTTATGGACTGCTCTTAACAAAATTTATTGATTAAAAAGACTAATGATGAAGGTCTGGCCTTCGAAACTACAGTCTAACAAATAAATATAATTTATGTTTATTGTCTCAAGCAGAGGACAACCTCATTGATTTCTTCTTATGAAAAAATCACTTAATTAATCATATTAAAATTTTGCATTTTTTTATTAATTTTTATTTATTTATTGAATTGGTGATTTACTCTACTATGATTGTTTTGTGTTTTCGTGTTATCGAAATTCTAAAGTAATTAAATTGAAAGTTTTTGCCGAGAGTAGCAGAATTTTTATATATTGAAGGAGACAATAAAAGAGTGTGTCTTCTGCTGGAATTATAAATTTTATTTATTTATAACGAGACTATAGTTTCGAGGGCTTTGCCCTCTTCATCAGTATATTACAATGGATTCACAGGAATTAATTTATGAAGAGGGCAAAGCCCTCGAAACTATAGTCTCGTTATAAATAAATAAAATTTATAATTCCAGCAGAAGACACACTCCTTTTATTGTCTCCTTCGAAATTCTAAAGGTTAACAACTTAAGTAAATTCGGCCTATGTTAACTTTTACGTGAAACTTGCTGTGCAAATTTTCATTTTCTAAACAGAGAGGGAGATATTAGTATATATCCCTCCCTCATTGCAATAATAATTCTTTAGTAAATGTCTTCAAGAGTAAGAGTTTGAGTGGGGGGGGGGAGGGCGTTCTTGTGTTGACACGGAAAGGGATTAAGGCCGATGAGGGAGTCTGAAGAGGAGCAATCCTCGAGAAGAGGGATTAGCCACCACTCCTGAGAGCAAAAATAATATTAGCCTGAATATTGCTGCTGCATTGGGGAGCAAATAAACAAACAAACAATAAAACAATAAGAACAAGAAAATTGTATTAGGCCGTTTGGACAACCCACCAACCAAGTCAAATAAAAGACAAATCTCTGCATTGGTCGAGGTCAGCAAGTGGTCGGAAATAATTAGAGCAGCTTTGCGTTAGGATTTTATTCGAATAATTTTACAATTATAGTTCTATAGTGCAGCGGTTGCCAAAGTGGTGGTCCGCGGACCAGCGAAAATTTCGCTGGTCCGCAGAAAAATGTGGAATATACTTACTCATCATGTTAAGTTATGTTTTAAGATGCATTAAAACATGATTCAATTCATAAAAATACGTGACAAGTTATAAAAACTTTTTGTTTGTACAATTTTTGTTTATTTTGTTTATTTTATTATGGTTTATTAATAAAGCTTTCATAACTTGGTTACTATTAATAGTTTCATTTTATTAACTAGGTACATTTTATGTGTTCTTTGATCACAATTTTTTTTTATAAATATATTTAACACTTAAAAAATCCTATTAGTGGTCCGCGGGATTTAAATTATGAATTAACTGGTCCGTGAGGTCAAAAAGTTTGGCGACCTCTGCTATAGTGTATACAACCACATCTATCATTTATCATTTCCCCTTTTTTAGAAAACAGTATTTTAAACTTTTCCAGTGAAAAAAAAAGAAAAATTGAAAACTTGTCTGTAAAAAATCACAGGGTTTAATCAATCAAATAAAGATCTCAAGAAGTCGATGTTTGGATTTATTTACAAATCTTTCTCAGAATATAAGGACATTAAGGGCCAGTTGCATGTCGGTTGCTAAAGTCTTTGTAAAAGTTGTCAAAGGGTAAAACCTTAGAATTCACTTGTGGCCGGCCGAATGGCCAATCAGATGTCACGCACTTTCATCCGATTGGCCATCCCGCCGGGCACAAGGTGAATTCTAAGGTTTTACCCTTTGTCAACTTTTACAAAGACTTTACCAACCGACAAACTGGCCCTTAGATATAAGAACAGTAAATAAAAATTTCCTTTTAATAATAATTAATTGGTATTTTATTTTTATAAGCCACTATTAGCTTATTATAAATATTATATATTTAAATTAGTAAATTTAATTAATAAGAGGAGGAAAATAGGAAGGAAATTAATTGGATGGATTAATTTCCGCAATATGGTATTGGAATAATTATCGGAAAAGAGGTTTTTTTTTCTATAATTAGTTTTTTCCTCTTATTAAAAACAAGGACTAAAGATGATCAAGGACACTCGATGGTGGAGAAGTAATCTCGGAGTCGAAGCTAAAATACAATGTATACATTAATTAATGTAAAATAATTGGTTTAATAAAAATTTATATATATATATATAAAAAAAAAAATAATAATAATAAGAGGCAGGAGTAGAAAAATTGCTTTGGTTTCTACAAAAGCATACTTTAATCAAAATAAGCTGACGTGTTCTGATGTGGCCATCCACGTGACTTTACCATACAACCTGGCCCCTCACTTATATTTAAAATTTATTTATAATCATGTAGGGGGGGTGAGTTTTTGCATTTTTAGACTTCTGGGGGTCCACTGATTATGTATACAAAATCTGGTTGAGTTTGCTCAAACGACCTAGATTTTTAATTTTTAACCCCCCTCGACCCCCTTAATTTTGGGTCGATAGACCTCAAAATTTAATCAGCTCTTAATTTCAATGGACCAAAACTACGTGTGAATTTGGTTTCGATATTCACACTAGTTTTTGAGCTAGCTCGTTCACAAATTTGGTCACAGACTCAACTAACTAACTAACTAACTTACTAACTAACTAACACTAACTAACTACAGACATTTTGACACAACAATTATTATCTCGAAAAATATAATTTTTTCGATGTTCACTTATTAGAGCTTTTTTATAGAGGAAAATGCCATGGTTTAGCTCAATTTTTTTAATCGAAATAGTTTCAGCATATAGTATCTACATTTTTACTTATGGAAAGTGGTGTAGGTTTTAGGTGAAACATGATGTTAGTTAATAGAGTAAAGGGTGTGTAGTTTCACTGTGAATGAAATAAAACTCAAAGAGGTTTATACAAACTCAATATATTTCGGATTATTAGTCCATCATCAGGAGTTTACAAGTCAATACTGTATTGACTTGTAAACTCTGATGATGGACTAATAATCCGAAATATATTGAGTTTGTATAAACCTCTTGAGTTTTATTTCATTCACTGTGAACTACACACCCTTTACTCTGATTAACTAGTAGCTACATATTTAAAAATCGCCAAAGATTTATTTATTAATTTTTTTTTTTTTTTTTTTTTTTTTTTGGCTTTTCGGCCTTTTTAGCCATAAGCCACTTTACGATACTATATATTTATTTTTCAAATTTGTCTCTACTCCCGGGGTCAGATTTTAGCTGGATGCCTCGAGTCGGATTCGAACCTGGGTCCCCTGGTTAGCTCGCTGTCATGCTACCGCCTAGCCTATCTGACCCCCCTTTATTAAATTTTGTACCTGTATTTTGTTATTAAACAATTAACAAATTAAAACAAGACCTTTGTATTATCAAACACGCTCTAAAAACAGCCTAGATAATAATATCTCTATTAATGTGAAAAGTATTAAAACTTCTCCGATAAGGGATATACTATGTGTACTCCATATGTGTGCGTGTGTATACAGTTCTCTCCCCCAATTAATTAGGTTCCAACTCTTTGACTTGCCCCGTTTGCTTGAATAATTAGTCATCGGAGTGGCGTTGATGACCGCTACAGGTAGCCATCCATGTCCAAACGTGTTAACTTAAAAGTATTTCAAAATATCAAAGTACATATTTTAAATAAGGATATTTCAAATACCTTGGTGTCAAAAGGGCAAATTATGACAATATAATTTGTGTCAATTTATTAAAATAGCAAATTGATTGTTTTGAATTTATGTAAATTACAATTACGTTACATTGGATTCTTCTATTAACTTTGGTGTTTTTTATAATCATATAGTGTAGATTCTAGTTAGATTTCCCTGCTATATATGCTATCAAATTCAGGGTCGCTATCAGCAACATTTTTTCCCTAAGAGTGATGTCAAAAACCCGTAAAAAGGCCAAAATTTAGGAAAAAACCTTATAAACTGATATTTTGTAAAATAAAGAGTATTTCCAGTGTTGGCAACACTTGAATTCTCCCCCTCCCCTAAGAGTGATATCAAATGTCAAAACACTCCCTAAAAAGGACGAAATTAAACAAAAAATCCCAAAACTAATATTTCTTAAAATGTAGGGTATTTCAAAAATATAACTTTGTTTTGTTCGTTTAAAATATAGATAAATAAATTAATTAATGTAATTCGAATAAAAATTATAGAGAAGGTAGCAGGCATCCGAAAACTTATTTATTGTAAATAAAAATAATTAAGGTAGTTCTATTGCGACAATCTCCACAAAAAGTTTTAGCCTAGTAACCACTCTATACATATGAACGGTAATAAAATTTTAGGTTATGTTTTTTTAACGTGACTGTACTTCTCACACTACTATATCCTCTTTATGAATGGATCGTTTCCAAGCGACTGTTCTTATACCCCCTTCACTAAAAATAATCGCCCTAATATGTTTTTTATTTTTATTTTTTATCAAAACTACGAGGTAAATAATTAAAAAAATTTTTTAGTTACTCCGAATATAGTATTCTAACAAATATTAGTTTTTCATCAAGATGGTGAAAGTCCTTCAATGAAAAAAAATAAAATAATGATCATTTTCCCAGCCTTTTCCAATCTACCATATGCACAAAATTTCATTTTGAATTGCAATTATTTCATGTTTGGTGTGGTAAATCGTCTTCAAATTTTAACAGTGTGTTTATTATGCTTTTATTGACTTATATTCCAAGTATCGAAGACTTTTTGAGCTTTTGCATTTGTGAAAGAACTACCTTAAAGGCAAATTCTAGCCTTGTACCCTCTAAACGCCTGAATATAGGCAATCCATTCGTCGCCTCTTTATCAAAGCTGCGTAGAATTTAGGCTCTATCATAAAGTACTTGAGCTTTAGAGTTTCTGAAATGACTTGAAATTTTAATTAAATCTGGCGCCCCTTAGCGACTGGGCTATCGTTCTGCCTTTCATACAAAATAATAAATAAATAATATATACATATCTATAGCAGACTTACTTATTTAGTAAAAATTTGGAAATATGCATGGAAAGCCTTTTTTACCTCTAAAAACCCCCGTGCAACTTCCCCTCCCCCAAATTTGGAGGACAACTCCCAAGTTTGCGACCATGCTCAAATTCGTCAATGTTGTCCTTTGATCTTTTTATCACCAAGATTGTGAATTACCATATATTCATACATAGTTTAAATTTTTGGAAATTGTTAAATTCATCCATATTTTGAGGTGTTAATGGTTTGTTCTTGTTATGCTTGATTTTTACTGCTACATGAGAGATTTATGGGTTGTGTTTGCGTTGTGTTGTCTTTTTTCTAGAGGACGATGCTCCGAGCCATCACGGCGCCACCGCCTCCGTTTTGCACCATAGTTCTTTAAGTGGTACTCCCGGTGGTACTCCAGGAGGCGGCGGTTCAGCAGCCTCTGCAGCAGCAGCCGCTGCAGCCGCAGCAGCCCACCACAACGCAGCTGCTCTGTTTGGTTGCTCAGCAGCCGGACATAGCGGGATCAATCAATTAGGAGGCGTCTACGTCAACGGACGGCCATTACCTGATAGCACAAGGCAAAAGATTGTCGAGCTAGCGCACTCCGGTGCCAGGCCCTGTGACATTTCGCGGATTCTGCAGGTGTCCAACGGCTGTGTCAGCAAGATCCTCGGAAGGTAAGCCAACGCTTTCGGCTTCTTTTTTGTTCCTCTTCTTGTTAGGGTTAATTTAAAAACAAAACAAAAATACTTATTTTATTTATAAAAAACATACATGTTTCGGACTAACATGAGCCCATCTTCAGTTTCAAAATCCTTACTTTTTCTTTATATAATTATAAAAATTAATGAAAATGTTGTACGGATTTGATATTTGTAACATAATAAAATATAGATTACAAACAGCGGGGGGGGGGGGGGGTCGCGAATTTTTTTCATACTAAGGGGGTCGCATCATGAAAAAGGTTCAAAAAAACTTCTATATATGACTTAAATTCAGGGTCGATAACACCAACATTTTTTTCCTCTAAGAGCGATCCCAAAAACCTCTAAAAAGGCCAAAATTTAGGAAAAACATTTATAAACTGATATTTTGTAAAATGTAGGGTATTTCCAGTGTTGTCAACACTCGAATCCTCCCCCCCCCCCCCCTTAAGAGTGATGTCAAATGTCAAAAGACTACCTAAAAATGCTGAAATTTATCCAAAAATCCTTAAACTGACATTTCGTAAAATGTAGTTTTGTTTTTTTTGTTTAAAGTATAGATAAATAAATAAATTTAATTTGAATACAAATGATACAGGTTTTTCACTTTAAATTGAACATTTTATTATTATTATTTTATTTGTAAAATGTTCAATTTGAAGTGAAAAACCTCTACAGAAAGTAGCAGACATCCGAAAACTTATTTATTGTAAATAAAATAAATTAGATATTTATAGAGTAAAAATTTGGAAATATGCATGGAAAGCCGTTTTTACCCCATTAAAAAAACCCCATGCAACTCCCCCAAATTTGGGGTGAACCCACAAGTTAAAACCATGCTCAAATTCGTCAATGTTATTCTTAAATAATTTTTCAAAAACATCATCTCAAATATAATAAAATCAAATCAAAATGATTAGCTATAATTTTTTTAAGAAATGTATTAATATTATTGGCAAATGATTTAAGCAGTAGCACTGACATCTCTATGTAACTAAGTTAAGCTTGACGTACGTACGTACAGAACATTCTATTTTATTAGTATAGACCAGTGGTTCCCATACTCATCTCCCCTTTCTGGAAGTTGACTAATACCTATCGCCCCCTTTTCATTTTCATTGTATGCCTAATTTTTATTTAAAGTAAAGTGTTGTTTTATTATTTTAAACAATTTTATTACCGTAGATAAAAACAACCGAAGCAGTTTGGTCCAAATGTCCAACTTATTTCTTTGTTTTTTGGAGGAGCTGGACAACAGAACTAAATTTCCCCCTTTGAATACTCATCGCCCCCAAATCGCCCCCCCACTTATTTATTGCCCCGCTGATAACCCAAATCGCCCCCAGATTGGGAACCACATAGACAGATAGATAGATGTGGAAAACCAAAATCGCATTTTTTGAGATACGTTCCTCTGGTTCTGAATCATCGATTTATCAATGAAGGATATGATTTGACTATATTTTGTATTGAGGGTTTTGAAATATTACATAAGGAAAAAGGATTTTGAAAGTGAAGATGGCTTGATATCCTGAAATATGTATCTATTAGTTACGGGGTTATTACTAGGATTAGTTATGGAACCCGGAAGAGTCTCTTGGCCCCCTGGTTCTCTTTCACGATAAGTGTAGTTGAATTGTGTGTTTTTCAATTGGTGTTACAGGTATTACGAAACGGGTTCGATCAAACCCCGCGCGATCGGAGGATCGAAACCTCGGGTGGCCACCAGCAACGTGGTGAATAAAATCGCCGATTACAAACGTGAGTGTCCGTCCATCTTTGCCTGGGAAATCCGAGATCGGTTGCTCAGCGAAGGCGTCTGCACCAACGATAACATCCCCTCGGTGAGTACTACCTCTACTACTACCCTATACTAGAACTAGAACTAGAACTAACTTACTACCCTCTCTCTTTAAACTCTTAATTAGTCTTAGTCACGTGGCTATTATACCAAGGAAAAAACATTCCGACCACCAAGTGAGGGCCTTTTATAATCTCTAATTGAGGTAGTTTTCCTTTTTTAAAGAACAAGTGGATTTTATTATTCCAGAACTTGATTTTAAGAGGGTGAAGTTTTTAATTTTTTTTTTTTTGTTTTAATTTATACGTACTTACGGGAAGAGGAAAATAATCACGAAAACTTAATTAACTGAGATTTTCAATAATCTTTTAATTATAGAACTTTGCAGGTACCTAATATAATTTTATTTTCACTCTCAGTCGTTATATTTAAAATAAATAAATAAATTAGGTACTTAAAATGTGTGAATATTTTTCGTGACGTATTTAATTCTGCTTGGTGTCATCAAATTTGGCCATATTTATTGAATTCTCTTATGCTATTTTTGGTAGTAATTTGCGAATAAAATTCGAAATCATAGCATTAAGTGGTCATAGAAAGGTAAAAGTGATACAATCCTATAGCAATATGGATGATATCTATTGAAAACTCTTAGTTAATTTAGTTCAAATTTTTGTTGCTGTTTTTTTTTACCAAAGTTTAAGTATTAAAAGACAATTTTATATATTATATTTTTTCTTCATATTTCGATAAAAAAAGAAAAAAACTTTTATGTCAAATACATTTTCCTATATAGCCAAGTCAAATTAGACGTTAAAAATGCAAAAACCGGTTATAGTGAATGGATTTGAATGATTTTTTTTTGTTTGGTTTCTAATAACATCAATTAAAAAGTTTACCCATTAAAAAATGCCGCTAATGATTTTTCACTTTATCCATTGCGAAGCAGATAAAGTATTAGAATCGGTCTCGCGACAAGCGCGACTTCACAAGGTCCTCAGATAAAGACTAGGGAACCCATGGTCTCAATTAAAGCCAACAATCGTGGTATTGAATCAGATTTAATTTTAGGACCTGACGGTTTTGCCATAAATTTCGTTGGGTCTCCTCCAGAGGCCAAAAAGTGCGATTTTTTCATTTATCCCGTGGGCATGGATTCCTTTTATTCGTCCACGATTTTTTCCACACCGTTGCACCGATTGAAATGAAATTGAAAACCTACCAAAATGAAACGCTGATTAGTTTTTTGGTACATATCGGTCCACAAACATTCCTACTTTTTTAGTTTTTTCTATCTTGAAAATGACTTTACCAATTTTGATGAAATTAAATATTCTAATTAAGCACCTTAAAGACAAAAAAAGTTCATATAAAGTTTTTAGTAAAATTATATTTTAAAGTACTTTATCTTAGAGTAAGATAGTAGGTACTTTTTTAAATTCTTTGAAATTTATTAATTTAATCGGTTTAATATCACTCATGGTCAAAACATCAAAAATTCATCATGTTAAATTTTTTCTAAGCACAAAATAATTTTTAGTTCGTTCAATTTTAGCCTGTCGTGTGTATTGAGCAATTTATTTTCCCTATTTTAATACATTCCTAAATAAAAAAACCGATTTTTTGATACCAAGGTAATTTGTATATTTTATCCATTTTTTTATTTTGAACCATAAACGAACCAATTTATCTTTGTATAAATGTTTGTAAATTGTCTAATAATATTTCACCCTCAATTTGATTGGCTTGTTAATTGTGTGTGGTTATTGTTTTTCTTTGATGTGATTGGATTTGAATTGTGTTTGTCTACTTGGTAAAAGTAAACTAAAGAGCACTCAAGATTACGACAACGATGACAGCCAGCAGAGGGTGGAAAAAGAAATTGGGGCTGAGCCTGAGGGTGGTCAAGTGCCCGTGACGTCACCAAACACCCAAGAAGAAAACCAAAGAGAGAGAGAGAGAGTGAATCCACCCTTCCTTCCCTTGGGGGTGAAAGACCAGCAACTAATTGGAACATTAACTAACAAAACATACGCCATTACACGCTCTTCTCTTTATCAACTTTCAAGTAAATCAGTCATCAGATCACATAAATCACTCGCTTGACTTCGACTGCAAGCCAATCTGAGAAGCATTCAATTCCTCTGAAAGTTGGAGGAAAAAGTAAAACTTTTTCAAGACTAGGAACGCTGTTTGCAGTTTCGGTGAATTAATAATATTAAATGATAAATTTCTAAATCTGATATTCATTACAATTATTTAATATTTTCTTACCTAGAGCCGTTATGGGTCGTCCATAAATTACGTCACACGAATTTTAAGAATTTTAGACCCCCCTTATACTGTGCCACATTCTGTCACATTTTCATTGAGCCTCCTCTGTTTGGTGACGTCACATTATCACTTTCATACCCTATAATTTAATAATAGTAGAAATATTTTGTCTAGATTTATTTTACCAACATTTTCAGGTTGGAATAATAATAATCTGAAATCTACAAAAAATTTGAAAAATTTTCAAATTTTTTAATTTGACTTTTGTGACATCTCAATTTTTAAGATTCCCGGTCCCCCTGTCACAAATCTGAGATGCTCCCTCCCCCTCTTACTGTGTGACGAAATTTATGGACAGCCACTTATTAGAATAATAGAAATTAGAAATTAATCTTTACTAGTCTGAAACAGGTCTGGACTTGTATTTGGCATCATTACAATACCTTAGCTCTATAGAAAGAGAGATAATTCTATCCCCGCCCGTTTTACTCATTTTCCTCATTTAACTTCTAATGAAAGAATCGCTCACCGGCACATTTATTAAATAACAAACAAAAAAAAAAAAAAAATAGAAATAAAAAAAAATTATTTACGCTAGAGACTTAATTAATAGTATATAGTAATTAATAATAAACTTTTTATTATAAAATAAATTGTACATTTATGATTATATAATAACAACGTCTTAAAATCTCAATAAAATCATTAATGTTTTTGGCATTTTTGAACCAGAAGTTTTAAAGCTAGAGAACCAGAAATCTAATTAGTTCGCCGAATTGGAATACAAACATTTTAGCACAAGAACAAACTTTTTACGGTTTTTCCTTTTTATTTGTTGAAAATGATTTTTCTCCACGTTAAAGACATTTTCAACACAATGAGAGAAATAAAAAAAGAAATTAAAATTTTTTGTGAAAATTCCATACCAGGCTCTCGCCATATAAATATATACCTACCTATATAGGAATATATATCTCTATGTTTTCTCTTTCCTGTTTTTGTCATAAACATAGATGGATGGGATTGAAAATGAAAGAGATATGAAAGGGGAAGGGAGGGTGGTGGAAATAAAGGGGTAGACATCATTTGCCAACAGCTGCTTTGAATAATAATAAAAAAAAATACATTTATTATTTTTTTATTTTGTATTTTATTTTTTAATTAAATGAATCCGAATTTATTTTTTCCAACTTTTTTCTCAATTTTTTATTTTTTTAAATATTTTTTTTTTGTTTATTTATAAAAAACACAATCTATATCAACTTTTTTATTATATATATAATGTAGTTAATTCGGGTTGAATCATAAATGACTATAAGCCAATGTATTCCTAAAAACAAATTATTTATTTTAAAAATTATTTACATCTTTGATATTAGTTTTCTATATACAGAGATTATATTTAATATAATAAAAAACAAACATAATATAATTACCTCAAAACAAATTGGTTTTTATAGTTTGTTTTCTGGTATTCAATCTTTTTATATTTTAAAACAAATTTTACACTTTAATATTAAAACTAGTTTTCAAGCCGTCAGCTCTTAACCTTTTTTAATCAGATTTTATATTTGACATGGAAAGCAGTGTGACCAACTTGATAGGCCTAAAGTCTTGCGCGCTTAAATATGAAGATATTTTACATATATATATAAATATAATTATTTATTTTATTTTAAATTAATATAGGGCTTGTTTGTGAACACATTTTTTATCTAATCGAACCGAGATCATAAACCGAACCTATTAAAAGTTCTATAAGGAGTGTGGGTGAGGACTCTATTGACAACGAATATGGCTGCAATGTTGGGGTCAGGTTAGGCTAGAGGTTAGCGTACCAGCCTGCTAACCAAGTGGACCCGAGTTCGAATCTGACTCGAGCCATCAGGCTAAAATCTGATACCTGGGTAGAGACAAATTAAAAAAAATAATAATAACTATCGTAAATTGGTTTCTGGCTGGAAAGGTCGAAAAGCAAAAAAAATGGCTGCAATGTTTCCACGAGACGTCACGGGGATCATTTCACGCTTAAATTTTTACAAATAACCGGGACAAAATGCCAAACTTGCCGAAATACCAGGAACCCTTACGTATGGTATTACTTAAGCCTAACTATTGCATACTTGGATATAGATTTAAAAAATAAATAAATTCATAATATTGCAAGTAGACTTCTAAATATTTCGCTTATTTCGAAGTTCTAGTAAAAGTGTGTAGGTGAATATGTATGTGTGTGTGTAGATATATAGATGGCGTGTCGAGCGGCGTCAATCAATTAATTAATATTCATAGGTAATTAAAAGTATTTGACTGATTGATCTCTCATCATTCATTCCCTGGATCCTCTCTCATCTCTATGAAAATAAAAATTAAAAAACAAATTGACCCCCTCCCACCCCTCACTCTTTGTGTATATGTTACATAATAAATAATGATAGGAATGGAAATTGCGTTATCCCTCTGAATGACTCGTTAAGGGATATTCAAATGGACAAGCGACAGCAAATTAAGAGAGTTTTTTGTTTTACAATAAATAAATAAACGGAGGGAGGGGGAGAATGATGGTATTTGCCCCTACTGGACAATCCAGTCAACGACCCATGTCTTGTTTTGGCTTATTCTTTCAGCTCAAATGGACCACGAAGGAACAAGGGCCGGAAAGAAAGTCCATCAGCACAAATCATTAACCCTCTGCTATTCTTTTATCAATGAAACTCAAATATGTGTGTATGCGAGCGGGTCATTCTGCCGAGGTTTAAATTGGAAAACTTTAAAAAAAAGTCTCCTTTTTAAGTTTATTGAATACTAAAATTGTTTCCCTGAAAACATTAACAGGTCTATTCTCTAAAAACAGACGATAAAATTTAACATCCTAAATTCGGCGTTAAAAAAGTAAAGTAATAACACTAGCGTTATAAAATGCTATTCTCTAAACCAAGTTTTAACAGCAACGTTAACATTTTACTTTTAAACACTAGGTGTTCAAAATAGATTATGAAGATAGCTACGTTTTCTGCTTGTTCTTGGAGGATGGTAACTTTTCAACCAGGAGATGCTGTCCAAAAAAGAAAACCCTTAATTTTTTACTTTACCATACAGGGTATGGTCAAGTATTGTAATCGTGCATGAAAAAAGTGGTTTTTTCCTTCTTTTTTTCGAAATATCTCAAAAACGCCTGAAACTATTTTGATTAAAAAAATTGAGCGAAACCATGGCATTTCGGTCTACAAAAAAGCCCTAATAAGTGAACATCGAAAAAATTATATTTTTCGAGATAATAATTGCTTTTGTCAAAATGTCTGTTAGTCTGTCTGGTTGTCTGGTTGTTAGTTAGTTAGTTAGTCTGTGCGTTACCAAATTTTTGTGGATGAGCTAGGTCAAAAACTAGTGTGAATATCGAAACCAAATTTCACACGTAGTTTTGGTCTATTGAGATTAAGAGCTGATTATATTTTTGGTGCATATCGACCCAAAATTAAGGGGGGGGGTGGAGGGGTTGTTAAAAATTAAAAATCTAGGCCGTTTGAGCAAACTCAACCAAAAGTCTAAAAATGCAAAAACTAACTGCCCAAAATGGGGGGGGGGGGGTGTAAGATCAAAAAATGAAAATCTTGACCATTTACCAAACTCTACCAAATTTTATATACATAATTAGTGGGACTCCTGAAGTATAAAAATGCAAAAACTAACCCCCCCCTACATGATTATAAATAATTTTAGTGGCCAGGTTGTATGGTAAAGTCATGTGGATGGCCACCTCAGAACACGTCAGCTTATTTTAATTTTAATTTATTCTTCGCTCATCATTCTTTTTGCAAATTTCATCCAATCATTGAATTTTTCGTTATTTTTCAAATTTAACATTAGATTTTTTATGACACGATATGAAAATAGACTAAATGTTTTGAAATTTTAAGGATGCGCCAGATCCACAGCATCCATGGACCACACGCCACTGTTATTATTGATATATACTATTTTAGTAAAAGAAAAAATTTGCAAATCTGTGTCTCTCTTACTTCAACTTTTTAAATGAAGATATTATTATCTTCAGCTATTCATTTTTACTTAGGGAAAGTGGTGTAGGTTTTAGGTGGAACATGATATTAATTAATAAAGTAGAGGACGTGTATCGCGAGTGAAATAAAACGCAAAGAGTTTATACAAACTCAATATGGATTATTAGTCATCATCAGAGTTTACAGATTACAAACAGTTTGTAATCTGTAAACTCCTGATGAAGGACTAATAATCCGAAATATATTGAGTTTGTATAAACCTCTTTGAGTTTTATTTCTCATTCACTGTGAAACTACACTCCCTTTATTACTTTATTAATTCAGCTATTCAAATCATTCAATAGAAAATTTAAGATTTTAGTCCTTTTTTATTATAAACATATAAACACTGTACTGTTCTTATTTATAATTTTCTGAATTTCTAATCCCTTCTTTAACTTCAACCCCTCTAGCTCTATAATAAACGATTTCAGGTTTTATATAGATATCTATACAGCGAATATGTTCCGTTGTTTATAGATGTCTACTCAATACCGCCATTGATGTTTGAATTTTGTCGGTTGTCCAGAGAGAGAGAGAGAGATTCCAGGTATAGAGACCGGATCTGGAAATGGACGGGCTGGAGGGATGAGAGATAGGGATGGTGGGGGGAGGCAAATGCAATTAACTGTGCTTTGATTGGATCCCTTGGCTGGTCTTGACAGACAGACAGACAGACAGAGTCATTTACATGTCAATGGTCTTGCAGAGAGAGAGAGAGAGGGGTCCTCCTCACCTCCAGCAAACCCCCTGTATGTCTGTCTGTCCGTCCGTCTGTCATGTACAGATACATTGGCACACACAGGACAGACAACATTGTGGTTTCCTCTCCACTCGGATTGGTTAGAAAATAATCCAGCCCCTCTCCGAGAGAGAGAGAGAGTCTATTTTTCCCTCTCTCTCTGGTTAATGATCAAAATAGACGACCGCAGATGTTTTTTCCGTAAACCGCCCGCCCTGTATGTATGTATTATGAACGCTCTATTAAATGGGAAGAAGAGACCAGATGGGCCACGAGAGATGAAAATGGCAAAAATATGTCAGTTGGGGGGCAGTTATCATATCTCTTTGGACGTTTCCTGTTATGAAGGCAAGCGAGCAAGCAAATGGCTTCAATTTATTGGGCCAAGATCAAGAGAGAGAGAAAATGGCTGTTCCTTTTTAAATAGCCAATCTCTTTTGCGGAAATTAGATTAGCAACAGTTTGGTGCTCTATTTGGACACTATAGGGGTAGAAAACAAGCATTCCCTACCACCTACCTTTCAAATTTTATTACCATATAGGTATTTTATTGATTGTTTAATAAGTATATAAATAAATACAAATCTTTTATAGAACTAAATTTGGCTTGTTATCGTCCATTTTGAAAATAATTAGGCTGAATATTGGTATCTTGGATTTGAGAAAATAATTAAATGTAAATTTACAAAAACTGCAGCACGTTTCGTCGTATATTTTTCGACTTCTTCAGGGAATCTACAACAATTACATCAATTATAAGAATATTAGTTTTTAAGGAATTTGGTGTTGGTACTTGGTGAAACATTTTTTAAAATTATTGATAAAAATACTTGGTAGGTTTCACATTAAGATATAAAAAAATAAAACGAATTTATTTTGAGAGAATCTTTAATCTCGATATATATATTGGGTGACTAACCCATCTTCAGGAGATACAGGAAGTAACTGAGTTACTTCCTGTATCTCCTGAAGATGGGTTAGTCACCCGAAATATATATATCGAGATTAAAGATTCTCTAAAAATAAATTCGTTTTATTTTTTTATATCTTAATGTGAAACCTACCAAGTATTTTTATCCAATAATTATAAGAATATTAAGCCATTAGATGATATAAAACAACAAAACATTTTTTTTATCTCCAAACAATATTTACTTTTGGGGTCAGCTCTCTCGTTTATAGATATATACAGATCATTAAACTACTCTCTTAAATTGAAATAGTGAAAAGTCTACCAGCCCATGTTTAAAATAGTTATTTCCAGTTTATCTCGAAGGCCGCTAGGAGTGTTACTGTCTTTTTTTTGACTTTTCGGCCTTTTTAGCCATAAGCAAGTCAAAAAAAAGACAGTAACACTTTTTTGACTTTTCGGCCTTTTTAGCCATAAGCAAGTCAAAAAAAAGACAGTAACACTCCTAGCGGCCTTCGAGATAAACTGGAAATAACTATTTTAAACGTGGGCTGGTAGACTTTTCACTATTTCAATTTAAGAGAGTAGATTTTGCAATGACATAAAATTTTTCCCTTCATTGACTTTTATAGAACAATCTAGAAACGTTTATTAAAAATCTAGACGTTTCAAGAGAAATTGTCCCTTTATCAATGAAATTTTGAAAAGTATTTACTTTATCATTCATTTATTAAAGCAACTATTTTTCAATTTTTCTTAATTTCATTGATAAATATACAATTTCTACTGAAACGTCTACTAATTTTTTTATTAACTAAAAATGTTTTTATTTGTATGTTACTAATATTTTGGTTAGATCACTGAATTATGATCAAATTGTAACTAGAAAGTAAGAAAGTATCGAGAATTAAACGAAGTTTTTACATGAAATTACTTTTTGAAGTCGGTGCCAAACACATATATTTTATGAATCGCACTCGACGGATCGTAATTAGTACGTTTGGCGGGTAATGAAGACAAGATCGCGTAAGTAAGCGCTTGTATAATTTGTTTGACACAGACTTCAAAAAGTGATTTCGTGTAAAAACTACAGCGTTTCGTTGTAACTAAATTAGATAATTACTTCATACTGTGAAGTGCATTTCATTTGATTTTTCAGTTCCTATTATTTTTCTGAAGTCGGTTTTTTTTCCAAAAATTATTTTTATATATTAAAAGTAATGACGGAAATGCTGTTTCACATAGGTATGTTATGTAGTTGCAAAATTAATTATAGGATTCCCAAGGTTTCTTTTAATAACTCGTGTCAAAACCCTACCGCGAAATAGCCATCGTACGTCAGTATGATATAATAAAAGATTTGTACATTGTCCTGAAAATTTTCGTGGGCCTCCACAAAAACCCTCGGACTCCCAGTGGTCTTCGAATCCTAGGTTAGGAAGTAATGTAGTAAATAATTTAAAAAAATATTTGATCATCTTTTTGAGTAGAGACTATAGGGACCTTGCTTTAAACATAGAAGCAGCACTATTGCCGAAGGTAGCGCTCTCTTGTGTTTATTTATTTAAATAATTTGGGGGAATTGGAGCAATTATTGTATAATAGTATATATCATAGATAAAAGAATGCAAGAAGCCGTGAGTGAGTCTCTTTGTTTTGGTCGTTAAATAAAACATCCCCCAAAGCTTACATTTTCGTCACCAGTTGGCGCTAAAGTCGTGACGCACGCTCCCTATGAAAGTAGAGAATATTCCCGCTTTTTAGGTATTCGCGAGATCAAGATATTTTCTATTGAACATCGGAGAAAATCATTTTATTATTTATTTTTATTTTAATCAGGTCGTTTATATAAGAAAGAACTGTTTAGAGTAATCTTCTAGTTGTTCTCGTTGTTGTGGTTAGTTGATTTTCCAATCCGTCCCCAGAGAATGTCTGTCTTGCTGAACGCGTAAGGGCCATAGGGGGAGGTCAAAAAGGGGTGAACAATTTAACAAAAAACCATTTGATTCAATTGTCTCTCTCCCTGGAAATCAATTTTCCTTACAATGGCTGTGTATGTTCCTCTAGGGAGTACTAAACAACAACCCATCCACCACCAGAACATTATCACCAATAAATACTTGTACGCACAGAGGGTTACCCCCTATGGACCAATATTAACCAACTCTATCAAATTAAGATCCCCCTTTCTTAATTAATTTATATTTCGTACACATCTATCAGCAATTTACCATAAGATGAGATTGCCAATTTTCAGTTTATTTTCTGACGAAATCTAACTCAAATCTATTTTTCGAAAAATAACCATTTGCTACAGTTCCGAATATAATTTTGCAGTTGGGTACGAAAGTTAACCCGGTAGATTTTACTTACGTGCTACTATATTACAGTTGGCCTAGCCTAGAAAAAGGCTACATATTTTTTAAATAAATAACGCCTTCAAATTCTACGGAAATGACCTCATAATATCTGCTACCATTTTAGTTATTTTTCTCGATTATAGGATCGCTCACCCTCACATTTATTAAATAATAAAGAAAGTGAAACTTATTTAAGTTTGAGACGCCCTTATAAGTAATAAAATATAAAATAAATATAAAACTAAAGATATGAGCATCTTTTTTTAAAATAGTTAGAATGTTTTTCGAAAAATCAACTCGGGTTACAAATCAATGTATATTGCAAGAGAAATACTTTGGTTTTTAGACAAATTCTAGATTTTAGTAGAAATATTTTTTATATTGCGATATCAGAGGGGATTCATCCTTCAGGAGTCGAACCTGAGAACTAACATGCTTTTCGGGGAGTTGAACTATCTACCCAGAAACCATATTAGTTCTCAGGTTCGACTCTGGAGGATTGAATCCCCCTCTGATATCACAATATAAAAAAAATATTTCTACTAAAATCCTAGAATTTGTCTTAAAAATCAAAGTATTTCCCTTTTAGAAAATAAATAGTTCATTTATGCCTATATTATAAATAAATCACCATAAAATCTCAATCAAATCATTCAAAAAAATTATGTTTTCTGCATTTTTTGAATGAGAGTTCTGGAGATTAGAAAGTCTAAAATCTAATCAGTTCTCTACATTAGAAATACAAATATTTTAGCATAAGATCGAACTTTCTAAGATTTTTTATTTTTAACTTAATCGTGGGTATTTGAATTCAGAAAAAAAAATCATTGAAGGTTTCTTTTTTTGCCGAGAGTAGCAGAATTTTTATAAATTGAAGGAGACAATAAAGAGAGCGTGTCTTCTGTTGGAATTATAAATTTTTAATTTATTTATACACGAGTCTCATAGTAATGGACTGATGAAACTATAGTCTTGTTATAAATAAATTAAAAATTTATAATTCCACCAGAAGACACACTATTTTATTGTCTCCTTTAAAAAAAATCATATTTGAAAATATATTTTTTCCACATTTCCAGATATTTTACAACATAATCAGCTAAATAAACTTTTTTTGGCATCTTTGCAATGCCTTAACTCTAAAAGGAAAACAGATCATTCTATCCGCGCTTTTTTTTTAGTGATTTTTTTCAATTGCACACGAGGCTTTTTCCTCTGTTTTTGGGATGGGAGCTTTCTGTTTGCAATTTGGAGGCCTGTGGGGTCGAAATGACGTCACTACCCGCTGCCTTTCTGGCTAGCTTGTTTGATTTAAAAGATAGAACATGTTCTATTTTCCGGCTTGGTCTTGGGATGCTTTTAAGTGGAAACAAGAAGACAAAAAATTATTAAAACAAGCCTCGAATTTTTGTACCAGACCAATTTCAATCAACTATACTAGTACATCTTAAACTTCTGAAAAAATTCTTACAAGAACGAATTGGTGTGCGCTTACAATCATCATGGTTGAGCAATTCTTTCCTACATATAACTAGTGTTTAAATCTCTTTCTTTTTTTGAAATCTGAGTTTTGAGGCCCCTTCGGTTTAAGGGCCAGTGCGGAAATCCACCACTAGTTAGGATGTTGAAACTTGGCGCACTTGTACAGATTTGTGAAGTATGGATAGGCTTCTCTCTGTAAAATCCTAAATTTCAGAGGAAATTTTATAAAAGTAGCCATAGCCTAAATACGCTGTTATCGCATTTCTTACCTTTGCTGAATATCTGAAGGAATCGACTTAAAATAAAAAACAGCCCTCGATTCCCATCTAATACTTGAAAATAACCATTCTATATTGCATTTTTGACGTTTCGATTATTATTGGCTTCAGCAGCCTTAAGAATCGGTCACCCGCATATTTTTACTAAAAAAAAAAGTGAAAACTTTTTTGCGGCTAATACTACTAGTAGTTAATATTGACGGAAGAGGCTGTGTCTGGCTGGCAGGAGAAACAAATGCTTCTATAGACATAGTAGACATTGGCGAGGGGTGGGGGGTAGGGGATGAATTGCAGCTGCTCCTCCCGCCCTCCCTCTTCTCCTCTTGATCGAAACGTTTCCCCTTCACTCAGTCTGTCTCTCCATCAAATTGCAACACTTTCTATGAAGGGGTGGCGCCCCTCGGCTTCCGCCCCTTCCTTCCCCCTCTACAACAAAATCACCTCCATCTGCCTTGCCTCCCTTATCCCTTTTCACCCCCTCTCCCAAAATATAGATGAAATGAAATCATTTTGAAACATTCACAGACGCCATTTTGTTTAATAAACAACAACAGAGACAACGGAGCAATTATTATTATTATTATTTTTTTTTATTTCAACTCCGAATTATAATGATGTAACGCTTTTTATCCATCCATCCATCTCCTATCCTTTATAAATTGAAATATAAAATAGAAACAAAATTGATATCTAAATTACTAAATATTACATTTTTTGTTTTTTAGTTAATCAATTACTGAAAAAAAAACAGCTAACACAACACAACATGAATAATAAAAAAAAATTGCACACTTTAAAATATAATTAAATACAAAAATATTTTCGAGAACAATCTACCCATTTTCCAAATTTATTTCAGAAAACATCAAATTAACTTTAGAAAATCCCAATTGTATTTGAGAATTATCATTTAAATAATCTAGTCACAAAGTGGTCAACGCAACTCTTGATTAACTTTGACAATTCTCCATGTGATTTTAAAAAGTTGTGTTTTTTACTTTTATCCAATGCAAAGCATGGGTAAAGTATTGCAATCGCTCTCGGGGCAAGCGTGGCTTCAAAGGGTCCTCAGGTAAAGACTACGGAACCCATGGACTCAATTAAAGTCACAAATTGTAGTATTCATATAGGTTGAATTTTAACACGTGACGGTTTTGTCAAAAATTACATGGGGTCTCGTCGAGAGGCCAAAAAGGGCGATTTTTTCATTTAGTGCGTGCGTATGGATGTATGTTATCGTTTTTTTGGCCCACGATTTTTTCCACACCGTTGCACCGATTGAAATGAAATTGAAAAACCTACCATTAGTTTAACAAAATGAAGCGCTGATTAGTTTTTGGTACATATCGGCCCACAAACATTAGTACTTTATTTCAGTACTTTTTTAGTTTTTTCTAAATATCTTGAAAATGACTTAACCAATTTTGATGAAATTTAATATCCTAATTAAGTACCTTGGGGACCACAAAAAAGGTTAAATAAAGTTTTTAGTAAAATTATATTTTAAAGTACTTTACTCTAGAGTAAGATGGTACTTTTTTAATTTTTTAAATTCTTTAAAATTTATTCATTTGAAAGTTTTAATATAGCTCATTTAGCCTTGCTTAAGTAAGAATGGTTAGGCTTCTCTCTGTGAAATGCTAAAAATTTGGGAGGAATTTTTATGAGTAACCATAGCAACTGCGTTGTTTTCTAATCCGTTACCTTTGCAGAAGACATAGAGGAATCGACTTTAAACCAAAAATAGCGATTGATTCTCATCTAGTACTTGAGGAATAATCATTCTATATTGGATTTTTGACGTTTCGGTTTTTATTAGTAACCATTGCTGAAGACATAGAGAAATCGACTTTAAACCAAAAATAGCGATTGATTCTCATCTAGTACTTGAGGAATAATCATTCTATATTGGATTTTTGACGTTTCGGTTTTTATTAGTAACCATTGCTGAAGACATGCAGGAATCGACTTAAAATAAAAAATAGCGATTGATTCTCATCTAATACTTGAGAAATATCCATTCTATATTGGATTTTTGACGTTTCGGTTTTTATTAGTAACCATTCCTGAAGACATGGAGGAATCGACTTTAAACCAAAAATAGCGATTGATTCTCATCTAGTACTTGAGGAATAATCATTCTATATTGGATTTTTGACGTTTCGGTTTTTATTGGTAACCATTGCTGAGGACATAGAGGAATCGACTTAAAATCAAAAATAGCGATTGATTCTCATCTAATACTTGAGGAATAACAATTCTACATTAGGTTTTTGACGTTTCGATTATTATTGGTAACCATTGCTGAGGACATGGAGGAATCGACTTAAAATCAAAAATAACGATCGATTCTTATCTAATACTAGAGGAATAACCTTATTGAATTCCATTTTTGATGTTTTGACTATTAATGAAACCTCTACTGAAAATGTAGAAGAATCGACTTAAAATCAAAAAGACTAAATTCTTTTTTGGTAAACAACTCAAGCTTGAGTTGTTTACCAAAAGAATTTAGTCTTTTTGATTTTAAGTCGATTCTTCTATATTTTCAGTAGAGGTTTCCATTAATAGTCAAAACATCAAAAATGGAATTCAATAAGGTTATTCCTCTAGTATTAGATAAGAATCGATCGTTATTTTTGATTTTAAGTCGTTTCCTCCATGTCTTCAGCAATGGTTACCAATAATAATCGAAACGTCAAAAACCTAATGTAGAATTGTTATTCCTCAAGTATTAGATGAGAATCGATGGCTATTTTTGATTTTAAGTCGATTCCTCTATGTCTTCAGCAATGGTTACCAATAAAAACCGAAACGTCAAAAATCCAATGTAGAATGGTTATTCCTCGACTCTTAAATGAGAATTATTTTTGAATTAATGTCAATATGAACTACAAATTGCAAGTGATATCTGATTAATAATAAAGGAACAAACATATTAATATTTCAAATGAATTTGGATAAAGTTTAGCAACGATCCGTTGCAGTTTATTTATTAAGATCTTTTACAATTTGAGCTCTAACTTACTAACACTAATAAAAAATTGATATTTCAATGGCAAAACCCAAATGTTATTTAGATGGGAAACTTTCATCGCTGTTTGACACATGTTAAAATATAGATAGAGACTTTTGAAACTTGGGGGATATTTTTTTTTTTAATATTTTGAACCATTTGAGCCTCTGTCAGCGTAAAAATTCGAAAATACTCAAAATGAGGACCACCCTAATGTACACTTATACCAGCTCTGTAACTTTAAAATGCGGGTTTATTTCCAATAGATGGCCCACAAAAGCTATAGATTCTGATGCCATAACCAATATGTCGTTTGTAGCTATGACAGCAAGCTTCAAAACGTCACATTTGTTTAAACGTTTAAGAGCTGGTAGCGTACTTTTTTCGGTGATAAGCATGTCAAGTTTTGAGGCATCCAAAGAGCATTTGCGGCACGTGCTGATATTCTTATTCAATCAGAAGAAAAAAACAGCGGAAGAACATCGAATACTTGTGGAAACATACGGTGCAGATACTCTATCTGTCGACACTTGTGAACGGTGGTTTAAAGGAATCAGAAGCGGTGATTTCAATGACAGTGACAAAAAAACGTGAAAATCGACCGAAACGGTTTTAAGACACCGAATAGCTGCTGAAACCTGGTGAAACAGTTAATACGAATCGCTACCGACAACAAATGATTAATTTGAATCATACGTTGATCGAAAAACGACCAGTATGGGCTCGAAGGTATGGGAAGGTGATTTTGCTACATGAAAACGCACTTAGTCACGCAGCAAAACGGGTCAAGTACCTACACTCTGTCAGCACTTGGATGGGAAATATTACCCCCACCCGCTGTACTCACCAGACCTTGCTCCTTCAGACTTAACATGTTTTCATCCATGGGACACGCACTTGCCGAGCAGCATTTCCATTCTTACGAAGACGTCCAAAAATGGGTCAACGACTGGTTTTGCTCACGCGACTTTCAATTCTTTTGGAATGGCATCCTTAATTTCCCCTATTAGATGTCAAAAATTTGTAGAAAGGGAGGAGCCATACTTTGAATAAAATATATTTTTACAATTAAAGGAATCGTAGGGAGTTGGACAAGACTTTAAATTAAATTAAATACAAGTTTTGATTAAATATGCCATACGTTTCGTTGCTGTTTTGCAACTTCCTCAGTGGCTCATTTGTTGCAAAACAGCAACGAAACGTATGGCATATTTAATCAAAACTTGTATTTAATTTAATTTAAAGTCTTGTTCAACTCCCTACGATTCCTTTAATTATTAATCATGGACACGAAAAATGAAATATTATATTTTTACATTTTTTCCAAATTATTGTGTATTTTTACTGAAAAAACCCGCATTTTAAAGCTATAGACCTGTTATATAAAACGAACATAACCAAGTAACTATGTAATGCTAAAAAATGATGTTCCGGTACGCTGAATTTGTACCTGCTTATTATCTAAAATTTTGGGATTGGAAAAGTCAAAATTGTGTCCCAGTTTAGATGAAAATTTCTGATATATTATAAATACATTTTTAAAAAACAATCTTCAAAACGCTTAATAAATCAGACGTTTCGGGAGAACATTGTTTTTTAAAAGATTTTTATTTATTTAAATTATAAAACAATCAATCAAATTTATATATGTATATGGTGTTTATTTGCATTAAGCAGAGGACAAGCTCATGGATTTCTCTTTAAGAATTATTGTTTTTTCTACTTTATTTTCTAAAAAAGTGAAAATCAAGCACCCTCTTCTGAAACGGTTCCCCGAAATGTTTACAAAACTTCTCTCTCAGCCAAATCGAGCCATCAATCGACCAAACAACTGTTACAATAACCGCGAGTACCAACCTTTTCCCTAAGGGCTTTTGACAATTAAATTATACGCCAATCATTAATTTCGGAAATAACAGAGTTTAGTAAAAAAAACAAAACAAGAACGCTTTTTCGAATTCAGTCGAAATTATATTTCGAATTTTATTTCTCTCGAAGTTGTAGTAGTAGTAGTAATGTTTTATCCACGCTTGTTTGGCGCTATATGGGGCGTACCGCATATACGTACAGTAGAGCAGGCATTCGATTTTGAAACGTCGCATCGCGTGGTTGCCACCCTGTCAGCGTCAAATGAGCCATCATCCCCAGGATAGAAAAATAAAAAAAAAAAAAAAAGAGAGAAAGGGAAATTGTGTTCAATCAATATTTTCAAACAGAGAATTCATCACAAAAGATAACAAATGTTGATTTGATTAAATTCTTGTTTCTTCAACGTTCAAATGAACCACATTTAATGTTCCATTTTATAAAGAAATATATTTTAAAATAATTTTTTCATTAAATTGAAGGGTTGGTTTTGTCACAAATATAATAAAACAATAATTTTAATAACTATTAGAATTATTTAATTGATAACTATACAGTTTCGGTCACCACTGGTCGACCATCCTCAGTAGTTCTAAAAATTGAAATGAAACATTTATTTACAATTTTTTCCTTTTATAGAGAATTATATAATACAAAATTTATTTTATTTTTTTATTTTTACAATAATTTGAAATCATACATACATCTCGTTCAAGAACCGGAATTTGTCATTTATATATGTTGTTGTATTGTTGTATTGTTGCTATATATATGTATGTGTGTGATTGTAATGAATTGTGTGATGTGTCTATATTGAAGATTTAAGAATGAATGTTTCATGTGAAATGACAAATTCCGGTTCTTGAACGAGATGTATGTATGATTTCAAATTATTGTAAAAATAAAAAAATAAAATAAATTTTGTATTATATAATTTTCTATAAAAGGAAAAAATTGTAAATAAATGTTTCATTTCAATTTTTAGAACTACTGAGGATGGTCGACCAGTGGTGACCGAAACTGTATAGTTGTCAATTAAATAATTCTAATAGTTATTAAAATTATTGTTTTATTATATTTGTGACAAAACCAACCCTTCAATTTAATGAAAAATTTAAATCAAGTCACTTAAGTTCTGGAAGAAATTTAATTTTAAAATAAATCCTTGATTATTTTTATTCTATTAAATGAATAAGATTCTTTATAAAATGAATAATAAAACGTTTATAAATAATAATTCTAACTTTCATTCAAATTCCGACGTTTCGGAGACTTTTTTCTCTCCTTCTTCAAGGTATTGAATAGTTATTGATGGCTGAGTATAACTCGGTTCCCATTTGTCTCTCCTTTCAGTGATAGCAACATTATATCATAAGTGACTACTTAGTTAACTAGATAGGATCGGAATTTGAATAAAATTTAAATATTGAAAGAGAGAATAAAAGAGTGTGTCTTCTACTGGAATTATGCAATTTCATTTATATGAGACTATAGTTTCCGGAATTATCAATAATAAAGAAAGACAAAATTGACAAAAAAATCTTCTATTCTATAACATGGGAGAATGTAATTCGACTTATATAGGAAAAACAGAACGAAATTTAAACACACGTATTTCGGAATACAAAGAATTTTTAAAAGGGGCCTAGGCCATAGTGCAATTGTAGATCATTTAATCTCCGAAAAACATTGTTTTTCCAGACGAATTAAATATTAAATAAATTAGATCAGAACACGATCACCTAAAAAGTACCTAACCCCATAGTTTAAGTCAAGCATCGATTGCGAACCTTTTAGAGAGAAAAAAACAGAAAAAATAATACAAATAATCAAAGTTTGAAATTTTTCATATTTCCAACTTCATATGAAAGTACAAAATATTTGCTCCGACACTCTGATTATATTGAAAAGTTTTTTGCCGAGGTTAGCAGAATTTTATGTAGGTATTAAAGGAGACAATAAAGAGTGTGTCTTCTGCTGGAATTATAAATTTTATTTATAACGAGACTATAGTTTCGAGGTCTTTTCCTCTTTATCAGTCTATTAAAATTGATTCACAGGAATTAATGTATGAATTAATTATAGTTCAATTGAAAAGATTGAAGAAGAGTTTTCCGAGAGTTGCAAAGTTTATATAAACAAAGTAAAGAAAATTAAAAAAAATAAAATATTAGGTAGGTTTCCATAAAAATAAAAGACAAGATGCTTATTAGTTGACTCTATATGTATATATTTCGGGGTATTCGAGCCCATCTTCAGAAGTTTCTCTTTGAACTCCTGATGAAGATATGGACTCGTACACCGAAATATATACATATAGAGTCAAGCTAATAAGCATCTTGTCTTTTATTTTTATGAAACCTACCTAATATTTTATTTTTTTTAATTTTCTTTACTTTGTTTATATAAACTTTGCAACTCTCTGAAAAACTCTTCTTCAATCTTTTCAATTGAACTATAATTAATTCATACATTAATTCCTGTGAATCAATTTTAATGGACTGATAAAGAGGAAAAGACTCGAAACTATAGTCTCGTTATAAATAAAATTTATAAATCCAGCAGAAGACACACTCTTTTATTGTCTCCTTTAATACCTATATAAAAATTCTGCTACCCTCGGCAAAAAACTTTCAATATAATCAGAGTGTCGGGCAAATATTTTGTACTTTTCATATAGTGCAAATATGAAAAAATTTCAAACTTTGATTTTTTGTATTATTTTTTCTGTTTTTTTGCTCTAAAAGGTTCGCAATCGATGCTTGACTTAAACTATGGGGATAGGTACTTTTAGGTGATCGTGTTCTGATCTAATTTATTTAATATTTAATTCGTCTGGAAAAGAATGTTTTTCGGAGATTAAATGATCTACAATTGCACTATGGCCTAGGCCCCTTTTAAAAATTCTTTTGTATTCCGAAATACGTGTGTTTAAATTTCGTTCTGTTTTTCCTATGTAAGTCGAATTACATTCTCCCCATGTTATAGAATAGAAGCTTTTTTTTGTCAATTTTGTCTTTCTTATTATTGCTAATTCCGGAAACTATAACTATAAATATGATTCACCAAATACCTACACCATTCTCCCTTAACGAAAAAGTTGATATCCATCAACCGGACATTTCTCTTAATATATACCAATTCTTGAAAAAGTGTTCACATTTTTCTTTAATTTTAATATAATCTTGTATTTATTATTCTTTATAATGCAAAATATCACTTTTGAAATATTAAAGATTCTGTTTATTAAGAAAGAAACCTTTCTCAGGTGATGATGGTCCATAATACTGAATACTATCTCGTGAATGATGGTGAACGGTGTATCGGGTGTTTTGCCCCCGTGTAAATGTGGCTTTAAGGAGCCGTGCCACCCCAATGTTTAGGGGTGTGGTTGGCTGGCTGAATAGGGGAGGAGGGCCGGAGGGAGGAAAAGGAAATCGATATTGAACCAACCCCCTGCTGCTTGATCATTCGTTTCCCACCAAAACGACAGACGAGGAAGGTAGAGGAGACACGATGGTAGATGGACCACAAAAAGGGCACAAGTCAACGTCACCTTCCAGCCATTTGATACCAGCTAAAAATGCCACTGGGGTTGGCTCTTTATTCAGCCTTCAGCCCCAAGGGCCAAAGCCATGCCACCCACCCACGAGCTCAACCTCTGCCACAACACCAACCCCCAATACCTGAGCTTAATTAATTTTACATCCTCTTTCTGAGCCAACAATCGCAAAAGATTACTCAATCGCAGCAGCTGCACATGAGTTCACAATTATTAAACAAAGCATTCTTTCATAAAGGGTGTCCTCTGCTTGAGGTAAATAAACATATATGTACATTAAGGTGGTCCTTATTTTGGATATTTTCGAATTTTTACGGGTGCCTGAAGCTCATATGGTTCGAAATAAATAAAAAACATATTGACTCCATGAAAAGCATTTATAATTGAAGAAAGTCTGATGATGAAGACCAAGTCTTCGAAACTATAGTCTCAAACAAATAAATAATATATATACAGATATATCATCTCGATATATATGTGTGTATGTTTATTTGCATCAAGCAGAGGACAACCTCTTTGTTTCTCTTTGTGAATCAACAACTCTGCTACTCTCGGAAAACAAAAACTTTTCAATTAAAAAACATATCCCGATAGTTTCAAAGTCTCTATCTCAATTTTACCAAATAAATAGCATCTGGTTTTTGGCATTGAACAATCAATTTTTTATTCCGGACAAAGTAATAATGGTTCAAAGAAAATCGAAATTCTGTAGGCGTTATTTTTATAATAGTAGGTATTCCTTCAGAATTTTTACAGATTTTTAGTTATTATAATTTCGGAGTTACAGCTAAACAAAATACTGCTATACCTTAGCGATAGTAAGTTATAGAGTCCGAAATTTTAATAGCTAAAAATCTGTAAAAATTCTGAGGGATAGCTACTATTATATGGATAAAGTCTAGGTACAGAGTTTCAAATTTTGTGAACCATTACTTTGGCGGAATTAGAAAATTAATCTAATTGAAAAGTTTTTTTTGCGCGAGAGTAGCAGAGTTGTTGATTCACAAAGAGAAGCAAAGAGGTTGTCCTCTGCTTGATGCAAATAAACATACACACATATATATCTACGAATGACATATCTGTATATATATTATTTATTTGTTTGAAGACTATAGTTTCGAACTTGGTCTTCATCATCAGTCTTTTTAATATAAATATTGTTTTTCATGGAGTCAATATCGTTTAGAATTCTAAACTGACCACCAGTGAAAGAACATCAAATTTTCAATATCCATACGATATTGACTCCATGAAAAAACAACATTTATAATTAAAAAAGACTGATGATGAAGTCTTCGAAACTATAGTCTCCAAACAAATAAATTATATATATATATACAGATATATCATCTCGATATATATGTGTGTATGTTTATTTGCATCAAGCAGAGGACAACCTCTTTGTTTCTCTTTGAGAAAATTAATCGTTTAATGCCAAAAACCCCGTGTTACTTAAATGAGAAACTCACATTGCTATTCGGCACAGGTTAAAATTGACATAGAGACTTGAAACCTATCGGTTATTATTATTATTATTATTTTATTTCGAACCATATGAGTCTCTGGGAGCATAAAAATTCGAAAATACCCAAAATAAGGACCATCCTGATGTACTTATAATATACATTGTATATTGTATATTAATAGTACATAATATAATATATATTTAGGTATTGATTTTAAAATATTTAAAAAATACAAATCTTTTACAAAACAATCTAAAACATGTTTATTTTCAACCAAACGTTATGGGAGAATTTCTCCCTTTTTTAGAGTTGTTTTCTGAATTTTATAGGAAGCAACATTTTTTGAAAATTTTATCATTGAAAAAGGGAGAAATTGTCTCAAAACGTTTGGTTGAAAATAAACGTGTTCTAGATTGTTTTGTAAAATATTTGTATTTTTTTAAACATAACCAAATATGTAGTCCTAAAAAAAAGAAGTTCCGAAACGCTGAATTTGTATCCCAGACAAACAATTTTTTTTCTTAAAATTTTTAAAATTAACTAATATTTATTTTATTAATATTTTTCCTTTTTGATTTTTGACAATTTTTCTTCTAGATTCAAAAAAAATAATAATAATAATCTTTCTAAGATTTAGAAAACACATTTCGGATTGAAAAAATAGTGCCAGATATTTATATTTATTTGTTTGAAACTATATTTTCCAAGGTTTTACCTTCATCATCAGACTTTTTAATTTGAAATATTTTATTTATTTTTTCACATGGGCTCAATCCCCCGATTGATTATTAAAAATTCGTTTTGTTATGTGACTTGCTATACCACCCCATGAGAAATAACAGATAGATACATAATATATTTTGACCAAGGGGTGGACCGCGACCTAAAATCGTGTACATCTACTTCCACTTCCACTTTCATTTCCAAGTAGAAGACAATAGATGACAATAGGTTATCTAATGAATTCCAAAGTAATTCCAAATAATTTCAAAGACGGTGTACACCTAATTTCAATCGCGGTTTACCCCGCGATTTTACTCCTTTTCTTTTCAAAACGTTGTGATAAAATTTAGAAGTTCACCAATATAAATTTGAAAATAGTATTTACATACCTACATATATTCATGGCATACAATTTTAAATAAAGTATATATAATAAAAATTTCTATCACATTAATCTTTTTGAAAATTGAAAAAAAAATCTGGAATAATAAAAATATAATCGGATTTCACTGGGGGGGGGGGGGAGGGGCTGCACTCAACTTGACTAAGAGCCGCATTTGCCTACCGTTGAAATCTAAAGAGAGAGATTGGGATCAAATGAAGAGGAGAAAGTAAAGAGTGGCTGGCAAAGTGTATGGTTACGGGGGTGTTTCGAAGGCAAAGGCTTATTGAATTGCAAGAGGGCCAGGGGCCAGTCCCTCCCCCTTAGCAGCAAATGGACCAATCCGCTTAAACAACGGCCGCACATAACTTTAGATAATATTAGCCTCCTAGAGGGCAAGTGATGTGCTAAGTCTTCTCTCCTGGGGGGTTCGGGTCTAAATGGACTCCATTTCGACCCCATCACTTGCACGCATTGCAAACTAACCATTGAAGGGAAATTCGGAATAAAAGAAAAGAAAAATTGTACCTTAATAGGAAAAGGAAAATGATGTAGTATGACGACTTTGGAATCAAAACGTCATTCTCTGCAAATGCACTACTGTGCTACTTTAAATTTTAACCTAGTACACTTATGGTATAATGTTAGAAAATATTGTAATATTGAAGGGGACATGCAAAGCGTGTCTTCTGCTGGAAGTATAAATTTTATTTATTTATAACGCGACTATAGTTTCGAGGGCTTTGCCCTTCCATCAGTCTATTACAATGGATTCACAGGAATTAATTTTTGAATGAAAGGATAACATCTTTCATGTGGTTATGTGAAGAAATTTTACAGGGTGGGCAAGTTAAGAATTGAAATTTATCACTTGTTTTATTATTTTGGCTGTAGGTGGTGTTCGTGAAGGGGAAATTTTTTCAAACAAAAGTTGTCAGAAATCACACCCCTACAACTTTGTTTATCATAAAATTTGCCGCAGGGTTAATAGTTTAGGAGTTATTTGATAATTTCATTCGTGCGCCCCCCCCCCCCCAAACCCCCTTCTGGGGTCAAAATATCAAAACGTTATATAGCTCAAAACGTAAGTTAAAAGACATCTGATGTAAATATGAAATTTCATAATAATCCCTTCATCCGTTTTTACGTGAATCGGAAACCACTGAAACAGACATACATACAGACATACAGGGATTTTGTTGAGGGTGTTTTCGTTCATAACTTTGCTTGTGTGCAACCAAAATTTGGCGTGATTTGGAGCAATGTACAGACAAAACCTTAATTTTATATATATAGATTTGCATCATCAGGCAGAAGACATCAACTCATTGAATTCTAGTTATGAATACCAACCAGCTCTGCTAATCTTAGGAAAATAAAATCTATTCTATAATGAAAATCTTAAAGCACCTTATTATTTTCTTTTCTATATATTATATAAATATACTATTTCTTCTTTGGACATGGGATTACTTGTTAAATTCTCTCTCTCTGTCTAATTTTGATGGTGTTGTTCCCCCTAAATCGGGAAGCCCCTTTTCGGTTGGCTTAGGTGTTTGTGTCTGCATATTCCTCCATTTTGCATTAGAATGACGAAACGAGGGAGAGAGAGAGAGAGAGGAAATCCACCAGTATTCCACTCCAACTTTGATAAGAAAAAGAAACAGGAAGGGATGGAGGATGCAAGGGAACGCCCTCACTGCCCCCCAAAGACCCCTGCCCCCCTGAAGAACAGTCCCCCCTGGTAGCAAAAGACGCGCGCACCCAACACTCTCGCTATTCGACAATCGATTTTTTTATTTTTTATATATATATATTTCTAGAGCGAAAAAATTGCAATTGAATTCTTTTCAATGGATAATGAAAATACAATTGGATTTTTTGCCCTCGGACTTTTCTTGTATTAAAAATTTTCGTTCGATCTAGAACAGGGGTGTCCAACCTTTTGGCATCCTTGGGCCATATTTGAAGAATGCCGAGGCCGCACATTAAATAATATGTACTGATTCTAACGATAGTTTTTAAGCAAAAACAGTTAATAATGTACAATAATGATATCCGCTTTGACAGAATATCATAGAACGAGCAGTACCCGGCGTGCCTACGGCACGCCCGGCACCGCTCGGCCCTCCGGGCAGGTGGCCCTGGCGGGCAGCGTCTCGAGATGTGATTATTAGCTGTCCGTAATTATATGTTTTGAAAAAAATATTTTTTTGAATAATGAATTTTGATCAAAGAAAGATTAAAAAAATATCAGTAAATGCTTTATAAATACTTTATTAGAGCATACAACCATTTCTCTCGAAGTTCCCGATCGGTTGGAAACCTATTTCATTATTATATTAAGGTAAGATAGCAGTACCAATCAAAAATATAATATTTTAAAATTAATTTTTCTATTAAAATTTAAAGGATTTATATATTTGTCTACTAATATTTTTCTACTTTTTTAATAATACATTTCAATATTTAAATTTATCTAAAAATAATCTCTAAATTAAATATAATAATTTTAAAATTAATTTGTTTATCTACTAAAATTTCAAATTAGCCGCGCAGTAATAAATTAAGAATTATTCTTTTTAGGTTAAAAAATAAAATAAAATGAGAGAGTCTTCTGTTTTTTAATAAAATAATTTTTAATTATTAAAATTATTAAAAATTATTAAAAAACAGAAGACTCTCTCATTTTATTTTATTTTTTAACCTAAAATAAAAACAATTCTGTTACCATCGACAGTGAAATCTTTTATTCAACTAATAAGAATTATTCTCATTATTCCATTAAATCATATCTCATTAAAACTTATATTGTAAATTAAATATATATAATATATATTTATATTTTAAAATTAATTTGACTGCTAAAATTTCAAGAATTTATATTTTTCTTAAATTCAAAAAAAAATTAATTTTCCCGGTATAATATATATTTTAAATATAATATATATTTTAAAATTTCAAATGAGACACGCCGTAAATCTAATATTCTAAGCTATATAGAGGAATATATTAATATTAATATATAGAGATATTATAGATAGAGAATATAGAGATATTTTATTTGAAAAATTTGACAATCTAACTATTAGTTGCTTTTTCTCACCACATCGTTCTTTGATGCGCCACATGACATGACAATGGCTTTTATATATATAGATGACTGATGTCATATGTGGAAGTCATACTACATTTAAAAGTAAACAATAGACAAGAAAATAATAATAAGCAAGCGTTCATATTGTTTAATTATTAGTACCTGGCCACCGAGCGATGCTCGGTAACTTTTTGCTTCAGTTAAAAACTATATATTAATATTATTTTTAATTCCTCGCCTGAACCCCCTCCCCAACAGCCGCCCCCGAAACCGCGCACCTCGCCCCACCCCGGAACCCCCACTACTGCACCCACACTGACACCCCTACCCCGCATACCGCCCCCGCACCCAGTTTTTGCATTTCTAGCTTTCTAGTAGCCCACAAATTATTATGTTGTGTATATAGGTATATAAATAAATACCATATAATTATTTTTTTAAATTAAATAACAATTTATCGAGTTTGTGGGATTTATAACTTGATTTATAATCAAATATATTGCCTAACTTTTAATATATATTTATATTTGTAATGATCTTTTTGTGGAATTTAAAATTAAAAAACCAATTAATTATTAAAAGGAAATTGAATAAAAATGTAATTATACATTTTTATCGAGGCAACCACCTGTGAATAATTATTTCAATTAACAAAAAACCCATCACAAACAACTTAGCCGAAGATGAGACTGTGACAGATCGAATGTCCAACACAAAACCCTCCTAACTCGGGAATTTCATCTAAATCGTTAGAGCCGTTTTCGAGAAACCGATTCTATATATATATATACAAAAATTGCTCGTTTAATATAATAAGATTATTGATAATAGACAGAAAAAAACAAGATATGAGCCGTTATTATAATCAACTAAAAGAAAATTGTCTATGTATGAAAACAAATTAAAAATGATAAAGTGTTTTTATTGACAATATCCTGAAATTAATACGACATTTACTACTGAGGAGGTGGTGAGCGAAACTGTATGATGAATTAAAAATAATAAATAATAGTAACAGTTCACAAAATTATCAACCATTGAAATTTCAAGAATTAAATCTACAGTCACTTAAATCTGAAAGTATAAATTAAATAATTAAAACTACTTACAATTCTTCTAAGTAATAATCGAGGTAATAGTAGAGGGAATAGTTAAAATATTGATTATAATCACGCACCAGCACCTGCATGTTATGATGATGTTAATTCGATTATTATGCTTTATCCCTGTATTGACGAAAATGAAGACTAATAAAAACTTCGTGTACTATGGATTTAAATTGGGAAACAAGCAAATAAATTGGATATTTTAAAAGACTCTTTATATGTACCTAGGTTCATTAATGGCATTTTGTGACAATTTTTTTAATAAAAAGTATTAAAAAAATTGTTCATAAGTTTAAGATTTTGTGTCGGGCCGCATTGATATTTTAGCTCTGGGCCCGCAATCTTGATCTAGAAATTTCTAGTTAATGTTTCATTTTCGATGAAACCGATACGTTTATTTTTTTTATTTGATTACTTAGCACAATAATTGTTAATCTTCCTAACTTTTCTTGTACAAAATGCCATTAAAGAATTAAATGAGATTATCCATATTGAATAAAAAAACAAAACATAGGTAGTATTAAAAAGCCTCAGCTCGTTCATTTCTAATAATCGGATTACATTACATGTAATTATTTATTTATTTTTTTGCAAAATCTCTGAAAAACAAGCAAACTTAACAAACAGCAAAACGCTATTAAATTTTTTTTTCTATTTTTATTTTTCTCTTGAATGACTTTCGATGATGCAACGATTAATTGAATGATTGGAATCAAAATCAAACAACATATTCACAGTTAATTGGAAAATTGATCTGAATATAAATATACATAAATACTCCAAGATTACTTAAGTATATAATAAATTAGATAAAAAATAAGCGGTATATTCTCTACAAAATTCGGTTATTTTAGCAATATTTTTGTCTACAAAAATGACAAAACAGACTTCTCTGCCAAATTTCAGCTTATTTCTAATTTTTTAAATAAAAATTCTAAAGCTAAAAAATCCGATTGGAAATTTACAAATTTTGCACTCAGAATGAACTTTCTACGAACTTTAGTTTTTTAAATATGCAAACTAGACAAGAACAGAAATAAAAAAAAATGATTTTTCTCAACACCAATAATAAGAAAAAATTGAATTCAATAATCTGGACGCCCGGCGAGCTTTTCTGCTGATAAACAGTTTTTTTACTCCTAAAAGGGTGAATATATAAAAATTAGTACAGAAGAAGGTAGAGCAAGGGTGTTCAATCCTTTGGGCTCCTTGGACCACAATTAAAGAATAAAAAAAATTATCGAGGGCCGCACATAAAATATACTTGTTAAAAATTATATTTTAAAAAAACTAAAAACACGCTTCTAAAAGTACAAAATAATGTAATAATCAAAAAGTGTGGTGCGCAGAAACATATACCATAGTTTTAATTAATTTTGACAAAGTGCCCACGCTTTTTGATTATAACATTATTTTTTACTTTTTAGATGCGTGTTTTTTATTTTTTTATTTTTAAATAATACTATTTTTTTTTTACTTTTTAGTCTTAATTATTTTTATAAAGAAATGTTTGTCGAATTTAACAAACAAAAGTCACATTAATAGATAGATGATACATACATACATACATACAGGTGAAGCTAATATAAAGCGTGTAAAAAGATGGTAAATAACGTACAATTAATATTTTCTTATAAAAGATGGTACAGAGTAGGATATTGTAATTCAAACTACTTAAATCTCTTCAAATTTGAAATATAATTGTAATTTTAACTCGAATTTTAAAATTAAAGACTCCAATTGATTTTAAATTAAGAAACATTAAATATAATTATTCCTGCCCCTCCCCCCTTCACCACTCAAAATTAAATATTCAATTCGCTTTTCTTTGCGCACATAAGAAGAAATTAATCACATCTTATTTGATATATATTTTATATATTATTTGTTTATTTTTTAATAATTTGCCACTTTTTTATAATTTTTTAAAAATCTAAATTTTGTTATTCATATTTTTTGATTTTTACAAAATTGAACGACTTAAGACACGCATGCCCATATAAGTTTCTCATGGCCATACTGGAAGGAGCAGCCTGTCATACAAACAACACCTGATCTCTTTTAAATATTTGGAGCCTTATATCGATTATCGATCCCAATTTTAAAAAAAATGATATAATATAATTCTCCTCCCCACACGATCCCACTTATTTAAATAAATACACATATTTCCACACAAAAAATATCACAATGCTGTAGATTATAGAAAAAAATACTCCCAGATTCATATCTAGAGCCTCATTTCTGTAGCTGTGTCAGGACGAAAATGAGGCGAAACTTTTAAGAGACTATGTATTTTCGGGAGTTTACAGGTATACATTTGGAGTGTGGTTTTTTAGAGGAATAAAAGTTTTGGACCGAGGCGCCGCCCGCCAGGGCACCAACCCGGAGGGCCGAGCTTTGATGGCGTGCCGAAGGCACGCCCGAAAAGCTCGTAATAATAATAACAATAAGTAGGTAAGTATATAAAATTTCAATGTTTTAAGCAAGTGTAGGATTTAGTGTCGGAGCGTAGATATTTATTATAGCACTGGATAGGACAGCCTTGAGGTAGAAGTATTCCTTCGTGCTGTTAAGTTGCCTATCTCGAAGGGGATTTTTTTGAGTTGAATCAATTTGAACTGAGAAACTCTTAATCTAAACGAAAGATTTGAGATGTGAATTGAATTTAGTTTTTATGCGTAATAATAATAAAAGTGTAGTTGTTTGTTGGATGTGAGAGGGTTGGCTGTCAACTGGTGGTGCATCTGTTGCAACTGTGCCAAGTGCACTTGCGAATGCACTCAGGCGTGGATTCTCAAGTGAAACACCGAAAACCCAAAGCAAAGGGTTCTTCACTGCTGGATGGCTACATCTACAGAGATAACAGATGGCCAGCTAGCTAACTCGACCAGACAATTTATCCTACAAACACAAATGGGATTGGCAACAGTACGAGAACACTTGCCATAGAATCTTATTTCGGTCCACTTGTTTTTTTTTTTTTTTTTTTTAATTCCAAAGAAAAAATCCACCATGGCTCTCTTGCTTTAGCTCTTGAAATTATACGATTCACTTTTACTTTTAATTTAATAAAAGACAATGTTTTTGATAAACAGTTGAACTCTGGGTTTGCCAAATTCCTTCAACCAAATTAGAACTCCTTCCTCCTTCGGACACTAAATCGTTTACGCATTTTGTCATTGCCACTTGAATTAATTGGTTTTATTCAAGGGTTGAATTAAAAAAAATTCTTTTAAAAATGTCTCTTTCTATGAGGATGAATTGATGATTTTCTGGTTAAACAATAATTATTTAATATTTGGCTGAATTTGGTCCAAGGGCCTAGATTTTTATTTTTTGACCCGCCCTCCCCTCCCAATTTTGACCCCAGAAAAAAGTTATAATCTTTCCGTTATTATAAATTAATTTTATAGTATATCACATTTTTCTTGTTTTTTTTTTACTTTACCATACATGGTATGGTCAAGTATTGTAATCGTCCATGAAAAAAGTGTTTTTTTTTCCTTCTTTTTTTCCAAATATCTCAAAAACGACTGAAACTATTTTAAATAAAAAAATTGAGCGAAACCACGGCATTTCGCTCTACAAAAAAGCCTTAATAAGTAAACATCTAAAAAATTATATTTTTCGAGAAAATAATTGTTTTGTCAAAATGTCTTTTAGTCTGGTTTTCTGTTAGTTAGTTAGTAAGCTGTGCGTTACCAAATTTTTGTGGACGAGCTAGCTCAAAAACTAGTGTGAATATCGAAACCAAATTTCACAGGTAGCTTTGGTCCATTGAGATTAAGAGTTGATTAGATTTTGGAGCATATCGACCTAAAATTATGGAGGTGGAGGGGGGGGGGGGTTAAAAATTAAAAATCTAGGCTATTTGAGAAAACTCAACCAAATTTTGTATACATATTCACTGGGCCCACAGTAATCTAAAAATGCAAAAACTAACCGCCCAAATGGGGGGGGGGGGGTTGTTGTAGGGTCAAAAAATGAAAATATAGGCTCTTGTACCAAACTAAACCAAATTTTGTATACATAATCAGTGGGCCCCCAGGAGTCTAAAAATGCCTATTTAAGTTTGGAAATCTTATATATAATTTTAATTTTTAACCCCCGCCCCTTAATTTTGGGTCTGATTTCAACCAAAATCTAATCAGCTCTTCCAATGCACCAAAATTATATTATATATGAAATTTACTTTTGATATTCACACTAGTTTTTGAGTTAGAGCGTTCACCGGTGCACTCACTAACTTTCGCACTAACAGACATTTTGACAAAATAATTAATATCTCGAAAAATATAATTTTTTCGATGTTCACTTATAAGAACTTTTTTGTAGAGCGAAATACCATGGTTTTGCTCAATTTTTTTAATCAAAGTAGTTTGAACCGTTTTTGAGATATTTTGAAAAAAAAACAACACTTTTAATGCACGATTACTATACTTGAACATACCCAGTTTGCAGTGGTGTAGCCAGAAAATTTTCTTCGGTGGGGGGATCAATCCAGAAAGCAAAATATTTAGTGGGAATTTTTTTTATTATAACAAATAGATACTTCAATAAATTAAAAAAGATCATATTTCTTGATTAAACATGAAATATATTTATATGCAGGCGCGTAGCCACGGGTCGGGGGGGGGGCAGTGTTTTTCAACCTTTTCATGACGCGACCCCTTAGTATGAAAAAAAATTCGCCACCCTCTAACCCCTGCTGTTTGTAACGTGTATTTTATTATGTTACAAATATCAAATCCGTGCAACATTTTTATTAATTTTTATAATTAGGTATCGGCTAAATACACAATTAAAAGTACCTATAACTGATATATTTTTACATCGATTACATCGCCAAACGCCTCCATGAAAACGCGACACGACAATAGTAGATTAATAATAATTTGTGTTAACCTAGAAATGACCTTTAATTAACATTTTCTTAATAAAAATGTATTTTTAAACTTTATTTTATTTTTCATTATTTACTGAGGCTTCACAGCCCCCTTATAAAGGCCTCGTGAACCCCCCCCCTAGGGAATCGCGACCCACACGTTGAATAACACTGCTGTCTGGAAAAGTAAAAAATAACAGGGTTTAAAAATATTTTTCAACTCAATGAACAAAAAAAAGATCTGTAAAATTTTGCGAAAATTTAATATCTCACCAGGCTCGCCCAGTAATCATTTTATTAAAAATGTTTCACAAGAATTCTTATGGATACTACAAAAAAGCAGAATAATTATAAACCAGGCAAGCGATCGCAATACTTCCATCTTATATTCTTTAGAATATAAATGTGAAAGTAAAAAAAAAAGAATAAATTTGTTCAATTACACTGCTCAACAAAAATTTCTCCACGTAAATCTAACAATGTCTTCCAGTAGAGATTTTCTACGCTGATTATCATGTAATTTCCCGATATTTTACAACACGTCAGAGTTATGAGATATTATCGGCCAAAATGACGGAAAAGCCCATTTTGAACTATTTTCGAGTCCCATTAAATATTACACAACAATATTTGAAATAATCAGTAGAGATTGTGGTGTTGGTGCAAGGTGAAACATCTTTAATTAAGATAAGAGTAAATATATATTTTATTTAATATGGATTTACTGGAGTTAAGATACTGAGTCACTTATTTCACATTAAAATTAAAAAATTAAAAGATATAAAAAATTTTTTCTTTTTCAATATATATATTTCGGCTATCAACCCATCTTCAGGAAATACAGAAAGTAATTTTTATCTTTTAATTTTTTTAATTTTAATGTAAAATAAGTGACCCAGTATCCTTAACTCATAGTAAATCCATATTAAATAAAATATTTATTTACTCTTATCTTTACAATATTTGAAATCAAAATATTTTGTTGATATAATAGAGAACAGGTTTCTCTTTGATTTTCAAATTACCACTTGTTTGTAGCTCAATTAGAACTCGAGTTATAATTAGAAAACTAAGACCTAATGTTTTTATCTATGTTTATTATCGAAGGAGACAATAAAAGAGTGTGTCTTCTTTAATATATAAAAATTCTGCTACCCTCGGCACAAAAAATCTTTTAATTTATGTTTATTATCCTTTATAATTACGTAGTTTTAGTTTTTTAGTCATAACTTGAGTTCTAATTGAGCTAAAAACAAGTGGTAATTTGAAAATCAAAGAGGAAACTGTTTTCTATTACGTCAAAAAATATTTTGATTTCAAATATTGTTGTTTAATATTTAAGGGGACTTGAAAATAGTTCAAAATGCCCTTTTCGTCGTTTTGACCGATAACATCTCAAAACTCTGACGTGTCGTAAAAATCGGAAAATTGCTTGATAATCAGCGTAGAAAACTACTGGAATCCATTGTTACATTTGCGGACTAAATTTTTTGTCGAACAGTGTAATCTTTACAGTACCATATTATATGTGAGGAAAAAATAACACCTTATGTTTTTATCTATGTTTATTATCCTTTATAATCACATAATTTTAGTTTTTTAGTTATAACTCGAGTTCTAATTGAATTAAAAACAAGTGGTAATTTGAAAATCAAAGAGGAAGCTGTTTTCTATTACGTCAACAAAATATTTTGATTTCAAATATTGATGTTTAATATTTAATGCGACTCGTCAAGTCAAAATTGCATTTTTCGTCGTTTTGATCGTTAATATCTCAAAACTCTGACCTGTTGTAAAAAATCGGGATATTGAATGATAAATAATCAGCGTAAATAAGCTGACGTGTTCTGATGTGGCCATCCACTTGACTTTACCATACAACCTGGCCCCTAAAATTATTTATAATACATGTAGGGGGTGGGGGTAGTTTTTGCATTTTTATACTTCTGGTATCCCTCTGATTATGTATACAAAATTTGGTTGAGTTTGATAAATGGCCAAGATTTTCATTTTTTGACCCCCCCCCCCCATTTCGGCCGGTTAGTTTTTTGCATTTTTAGACTTCTCGGGTCCCACTGATTATGTATACAAAATTTGGTTGAGTTTGGTACAAGAGCCTATGATTTTAATTTTTAATCCCCCCTCCACCCCCCTTAATTTTGGGTCGAAATGCACCAAAATCTAAATGGACCAAAACTATGTGTGAAATTTGGTTTCGATATTCACACTGGTTTATGAGCTAGCTTGTCCACAAAAATTTGGCACCGTACAGACTAACAGACTAACTAACAGACATTTTGACAAAACAATTATTATCTCGAAAAATATAATTTTTTCGATGTTCCATTATAAGAGCTTTTTTGTAGAACGAAATGCTATGGTTTCGCTCAATTTTTCTAATCAAAATAGTTTCAGCCGTTTTTGAGATATTTTGAAAAAATGAAGGAAAAAAAAACACTTTTTTTATGCACGATTACTATACTTGACCATACACTGTATGGTAAAGTAAAAAATCAAAGTGCAAAATTTATTCAATTATTGTTTTATATTTCGAATGAGAGGAAACAAGACCAGAGGGGTGGTGGTGGACTGTATGGCCTATGGATGATAATGATAAGCGCTGTCGATGGACGGATGGATGGCCAGCTGACTTGGCTTGGATTGCCTCCCAGTCTCCTTCTCTCTCTCTTTGTCGCCAATCAATGTAATTTGATTTGGAAAGGCCTCTCTCTCTGTCTCGTTTCCTCTTGCTTGGCTAATTTAATAGCAAAAGCTCGGTGTCTCTCTGTGTGGGTGTGTGTCGTTGTTGTTGTTGCCTCTTGACAACATGTTACATGCATTGAAACAACAACAGAGCACAAGAGAGAGAGAGCGAGTCAAGGCCCTCAAGGGATGTTTAGAAGCTCATTAGGTTTCACTTTGAGGGTAAAAGGGCAGAGAACCAACCGACAAGCAACCCTTCCTTGCTCAGCACAGCATTTGCCACCCCCCAACACCCACCCCCTTCAAACCACCCCCAAAACGACACGCTCGTCTTTGCTAGAATAGACAACACAACTCCTCTATTTCATCTACTATACTACATACACCAAATATTACTAATTAAGTTGAAGCCTACGACTCAAAGAGAAGAGACCAACCAACCAACCCGTGGGAATTGCCATTAATTGACGTTTTCTTTTTTATTGAAAAAATCACTTATACTGGATCCTATAGTTGCTATTGGTAAATGGTAAATACGCTGTTGCCGCCATGTGGTAGAAATTGAAACTAACGCAATTGGGTCGCTGCCACAAATGTCATATGCACAATCAAAGAATATACTATATATATTCATCTAGATTAATTTGTAACAACGCTTAGAGAAATTTCTCTAAAAAAATTACCCTCTTGCCTAGAATCGAACCGACGAACTCTTGAACTATGGTCATCAGCTCTAACTACTAGACCAATGTCCCATTAATATTTATATCTTGATTTCTTTTACTAAAACTATATATTTGGAGGAATAACAATATATATAAGAGGAATAACATTTTTGGACCGAGACGCTGCCCGCCAGGGCACCAGCCCGGAGGGCCGAGCTTCGAGGGCGTGCCGAACGCACGCACGAAAAGCTCGTTATTTAATAATGTACTAAAAAGTATAAAATAGATCAACTAACCAACCCGTGGGAATTGGCATTAATTGGCGTTTTCTTTATTTTTTATTGAAAAAATAACTTCTACAGAATCCTGTAGTTGCTATTGGTAAATGGTAAGAACGGTGTTGCCGCCATGTGATAGAAATTAAAACTAACGCAATTGGGTAGCTGTCTCAAATATCATATACATAATCAAAAAAAATATTATTTAATAATTATTATTATCATTTCCGTCCATAATTTGTATTAATTTGAAAGTTTATATTAGGAAAATAAGGACAAGTTTTATGTGTGACTTTTTTATTTATCAACCAACGTTTCGTCGACTTTGCCGACTTCTTCAGGGCTTCAAATAGAAAATATAGACATAATAGAAAATTTAGACGAATGTGTGAGATGACTATTTGAAGCCCTGAAAGTCGACGAAACGTTGCTTGATAAATAAAAAAGTCACACATAAAAACTTGTCCTTATTTTCCTAATATAAACTTTCACTAAAAAGTATAAAATAATTTTACTAAGAAAGAATACCCAATTATAAAAATGGCAAATATGCAGAGAAGTTAACTATTTGGTATGTAAAATGAGTTTTTTATGTGTATTAATTTGTTTTTTGTATGTAATGAATTGGTTTTTGAAATCAATTTTGTTTTTGATTTGAAAATGTTTTAATATGTATTAGTTGAGGCCTCATCACTTTTTGGAGCCCTTCAACATCCTAAACAAGGCTCATGTTTTTTTGCATCAAGCAGAGGACAATTTCCCCTAATACTCATATTAATTAATTGAATGTAATGGAAGGCAGCCCAGAGGCAGTGAGGAAAGAAAAAATCAACACATATCAAATAAGGTGTAATTTATTGGAATCCTTCCTTCTTTCCTTTCAAACCGACGTTTCGGAGGATTCCTCCCTCCTTCTTCAGGGAAAAATCCTTATTTGATATGTGTTAATTTTTTCTTTCCTCACTACCCCTGGGCTGCCTTCCATTACATTCAATTAAACTTTCTACCAGTCCGTCTCTCTCCAGAGAAAATTTCGTTGCAAAAAAACTCATATTAATGTTTTGGGCTTCCTTTAATCAAAATTCAGATAATAATAAATTATCTATAATCATTATAAATTAAATTTCTTCCAGAACTTAAGTGACTTGATTTAAATTTTTCATTAAATTGAAGGGTTGGTTTTGTCACAAATATAATAAAACAATAATTTTAATAACTATTAGAATTATTTAATTGATAACTATACAGTTTATTATTGTTTTATTATATTTGTGACAAAACCAACCCTTCAATTTAATGAAAAAAATCATTATAAAGTAGTGAGTCCGAAGACTGCTTTGAAGCACCCTCTTGAGTCAATTTAACTTTACCCCTTTTTTAACCGACTTCAAAAAAGGAGGAGGTTCTCTATTCGATTGAATTTTTTTTTTTTTTTTTTTTTTTTTTTTTTGTGCCTATGTTACCTCATATCTCCGCCAATTGTCAACCGATTTTGAAATTTTTTTTGCATTGGGTCCAGTCTAGCTTCCGATTGGTCCCATTTTTTTTTCGATTTTTTTTCATAGGTATTAGACCTTTTTTATTAGGTTTGTTTAGGTTTGTTTAGACCTAACCTCTTTGTTTATGAACCGATTTCGATGGTTCTTTTTTTATCCGAAAGGGGGTGTCTTAGGGATGGTGTCATATTAATTTGGTCAAGTTCTGATGATATAATCACTATTAATAACATCACTAAAAAGAGAAAAATAAAAATTTTTAAGAAAAAAATAAAAACCGACTTCAAAAAATTAAGTGCAACAAATATAAAAAATACACTAAAAGGTATAAAATAATTATTATCTTATTTAGTTACAACTAAACGACGAAATATTAACACGAAATTACTTTTGAAGTTGGTGCCAAACATATACCTTTTATGGATCTTACTTAGTACGTTTGGCGGTACGCTCGCTTATAGGTATAGTTTGTTTGGCACCGACTTTAAAAAGTAATTTCGTGTTAATATTTCGTCGTTTAGTTGTAACTAAATAAGATAATAATTATTTTATACCTTTTAGTGTATTTTTATATTTGTTGCACTTAATTTTTTGAAGTCGGTTTTTATTTTTTCTTTAAAAATTTTTATTTACCTGGAAGTCCGATTCTCCATGTCTTTCTTATCTGGAGTAAATTTTATAATCGATGTCTTATTTCTCTTTCCATTTTCTTTTACTTCATTCTCCAGGAAGTAATAAGTATTTATGTTACACTGATAATCACGTTTTTTTTTCAACTTTCGTTCAATAACATCATTAGTAGCGATAACATAACAATTATTTGAAATTGAGCTTCTGATTCTTGGTTAATCTAAGATTGGAGGTGAAAAACGTGATTCTTGACTTATTTGAATAAATATCATTTCATTAGTAAATATCAAAATTTATTTATTTATTTGAAAAGCAATGATAATTTAACGAGGAAGGTTTCTCCGAGTCTGCAGCTCAAAGTAAACCAAATCAATCCATATAATCGATCTGATGGCAAACTGCCCTTCCTATATAGCACGGCTCATTAACTTCCGAAAGGTTCCTTCTCCGGCCCTACCGATAAATAACTTTGCTTCATTTTCAAGAGTTATGATTTAATTAGAAAAATGTCGATACCCACGACAAACATCCTTTGAGCTGGCACACTCAACAATAACCGTTAAGAAAAAGAGTCGAAAAAAAAGAGGTTGTCATCTATTAGATCCGAGATGGAATGGATTATTTTTAATAAAATTGAAGTGATAGTTTTTGGAGACGGACTGATAGGTGAATTGAAGTGGATTTTGATGAGGCAGTCCGAAATTCAAAAAAGAGAGATAATTTAAACCGAGGGGTGAACCGCAATTGGAATTAGGTGTACACCGTCTTTGGAATTATTTTGGAATTCATTAGATAATCTATTGTATTCTATTGTCTTCTACTTAGAAATGAAAGTGGAAGTGGAAGTAGGTGTACACGATTTTAGTTCTCGGTTCACCCCTCGATTTAAACTATCTTTTTTTTATTCAAAAACCAACGTTTCGCTGGCTTATTCCCTCCTTCTTTAGTGAATCAGCCTCCGAAACGTCGGTTTTTGAATAAAAAAAGATAGTATAAATTATCAACCTTTTTTTGAATTTTGAACTGCATCAAAATTCCCTCAATTATTTTTAATTGTATGTCAGAAGGGGTGTTTTTAATCTCTCGGAAATCGAACCTAAGTGCCAAAATTAGCATTCCAGGCCAATTGGCTACCCTACTTAGGCAAATCTTGTAACATATAATATTTTTAATAAACTAATTACTGGACGAATAATTTTTTATTAATTTAAAATATTATTAAACCAATTATTTTACATGAATTTATGCATACATTGTTTTTGGGCTTCGACTCCGGAGATTACTTCTCCACCATCGACTGTCCTCGATCATCTTTTTAGTCCTTGTTTTTAATAAGAGGAAAAAACTAATTAAATAAAAAAACCTCTTTTCTGATAATTATTTCAATTCCATTATTCATCTCAATCCTCAATTACTGGACGAGTCTAGTATTAAATTTACGCAAAATTTTACATTTTTTTTTTTTACTGATTAAGATGTCTGAAACTTGGATAAAAATAATTTTCAACCATCATTTTTTTTCTGTCTTCTAACTGGACGATAACTTAATAACGAAAAGTCGTAGAAATCTTAAGTTCTTGTTCTAAAGTATTTGTATTTTTATGGGGAAAACTGATTAAGATTTTGGGCTTTCTAGCTTTAGAATATCTGGTTCAAAAATGCAAAAAACATCATTTATTGAATGATTTTATTGAAATTGTTCAGCCATTGTGATATATATCACTCAAAGATTTAAATCTTCATATGTATATAATTTCCCAGTTTAGTGATTCTAAGTTTAGATTTTAAGGAAATTGGTATTAATACTTGGTGAAACATTTTTTTAATTATTGGATAAAAAATACTTCGTAGGTGTCACAGTTACTTTCTGTTTCTCCTGAAGATGGGTTAGTCACCCGAAATATATATACCTACTAACATATCGAGATTAAAGATTCTCCAAAACTAAATTCGTTTTATTTTTTATATCTTAATGTGAAACCTACCAAGTATTTTTTATCCAATAATTCTAAGTTTAAACATATAGCCATGCCATCCATTATAGTTTAAATAACGGTGATTGAAAATTCGAAGAGCAATGGAATGACTTTTCCAAATTGAATATAAGAGTTAATTTTTTTTTCAAATTTTTAATAACATATAAGCATATTCAAAAAAATATACTTCCATAAATCTATTTCTCGCTATTAACACATTCTCTATAATCCTTAAATATTATCTCCAATACCTAACAATATGTCTAGCGCTAAATATTCGACTCCAAGATTTAAATCTTCATTTGTAAAATGTTGGAGTCTTGTGATTAGAAACACATAGCCATGCCATATATAGTTTAAAAAATGCTGGTTGAGTGTTTCAAATTTCTTTTTTTAAGCTTTATAGAATGGCTATGTGTTTAAATTTAGAATCACTACCGTGAAATTTTACAAATGAAGTGGCTGTATATCTCTACAACAGCCGGTGGAAAAAACCACGTCATCATCATCTGATGGATAAACAGACAAAATTATATTAAACATTTCGATCAGAATTCAATCTTAAAGAAAGAAAAGTACACCGCCGCCACTACTTAGATCTTTTTCTTAATTTTTAAGATTTCAAATAGCCGATAAAATTTTAAGAAAATCAGAAAACATGTTGTCGTCCTGATACGAGATAAAATGGATTTGTCAGAAGGGTTGTTTTCACCCTCTCGGGAATCGAACCTGAGTGAAATATTCAAAACATGTTACATAATGTCAGAGAAGAGCTCACCTTATAGGGGTAGCCAACTGGCCCGGATTGCTAATTTTGGCACTCAGGTGCAATTCCTGAGTGGGTGAAAACAACCCTTCTGACAAATCCATTTTATCTCGTATCAGGACGACAACATGTTTTCTGATTTTCATAAAACTCTCTCGGCTATTCGAAATCTTAAAAATTAAGAAAAGATCTAAGAAGGGAGGGGGGGGGGGGTGTACTTTCTTTTTTAAGATTCAATTCTGATAGAAATTTTTAATATAATTTGGTGTCTGTTTCCCCACCAGATGGTGCTGACGTGGTTTTTTCCACCGGCTGTTGTAGAGATATACAGCCGTACGTACACCCCCAACACCCACAGAGGGATAGATTTTGTGAGAGAGAGAGGGGTTTGAATGGGTTCATTTGGGCGTTAGTGATTCGGGTAGTGGTGGTCGAATTGGCCGCTGCAAGCAACAGACAGACAGACAGACAGACACATGGCACACTCACCGCCGTGCATTCGTGCTCGTTCACATGTGAAATAACGTGGCAGGGCTAGCACAAGATTAGCCCCCTCTCAAAGGGCGCCCTGCCATCCAACCCCCGCGCCACCCCCAATCCAATCCAGCAGTCGACCAAAAAATAAAAACCCCCCTAAGAGAGGTAGAAACGCTGAAGAATGCAGAATGCAGCATCGGCTAATCAGCTGAGTGCATTTTGGCATCATCGTTACATTTTGGAACGTTTTACCATAGGATCACTGACCAGACGGTTTTCTTTAATGATACAAATTGAAAAAGCTTTTCTCCATTAAATTTAATAATCAATCAAAATTAATGGAGAAAGTGAATTTAACTGAAAACGAAAGGCAAATCTTGTCTGTTCGAAAAACAGGTTTTAATATTTTCAAATCTAATAACCTAGTTTTAATTAATACGTATGTCATCCTGTAACTTATGTAATGTTGAAATTAGTAGCTTAAGGAATAAATGATGGAAAGGTAGCCCAAGGATTATGAAAATTAAAATTTGAGTAAAATATTTATATTGTGACGTCATTTTCATCCTATTAAAAACCAACATTCCAGAGGATCTTCCCCTTCCTTCTTCAGGGTTTAAAATGGTCAACGAAGAAAGATACAGAGTGATTCGCGGTTGATGGCACGTTAGACGTTTATGGAAAACGGAATGCAGGATTTTTCTGAAAATTTCGCACCTTACATTTTCTTACCTGTTCTATCGATCTAAAATATTTTCAGCATTGCAACGTTTGGGCTTCCCTCGAAAAGTCGTAGCAACTTTATTTTTTTAAATCGAACACCCCGTATATTAACATGTTTTTATAATCGGCCTTTTATTAAAATACTTTTTTGTTCACATTGTCCTATACCTATCTCGATCGGTTTTTGAGATAAAAAATAATTTGTGTTAAACATGGTCCAAAATATCGTCCTAATTAAACTTAAATAAATTATTGATCTCAATTCATGAAAAATTGATATTTTGGTAGTAGTTTAGACACTCCCGAAGTATTTAATTTACGTCGAGAAATCAACTCCATATTATACAGAGTGTGCTAAGATTCCTATTATTTCTGTTATTCATAAAAGGGGTCAAAAGTTCGTTTTTTCAAATGAGACCCCCGTATATTACTCAATAAATTGAAAGAGGAAGAATAATGCTTTAAGAGAATAAATCATGTCCCTATACCTAAAACATCAAATTTTCTTAATAAAGCCGCTTTTTCATGAAAAATCACTTTTTAATCAATTTAATTTTAACTAACCATGGAAATATCAAGCTTATGTCACTTTGTTGACTATTTATAAGTAACTTATAAACAGTTTATTCACGGTGTTAAAAAAAATCTCCCAAAATGATAGCAAATATTAATTATTCAAACGAATTTCTTATGAAATTATTTATTTATTTCGTTTGAATAATTAATATTTGCTATCATTTTGGGAGATTTTTTGAACATCGTGAATAAACTGTTTATAAGTTACTGATAAATAGTCAACAAACTAACATAAGCTTGATATTGCCATGGTTAGTTAAAATTAAATTCATTAAAATGTAATTTTTCACGAAAAAGCGGCTTTATTTAGTAAACTTGATGTTTTAGGTATAGGGACATGATATATCGTGTTAAAGCATTTTTCTTCGTCTTTCAATTTACTGACTAATATACAGGGGGTCTCAATTGAAAAAATGAACTTTTGAGCCCTTTTATGAATAACGGAAATAATAGGAATCTTAGCACTCTCTGTATAATATGGAGTAGATTTTTTAGCGTAAATTAAATACTTCGGGTGTGTCTAAACTACTACCAAAATATCAACTTTTCATGAATTGAGAGCACTAATTTAATTAGGGCCATGTTTTGGACCATATTTAACACACATTATTTTTTATCTCAAAACCGATAGAGATACGTATAAGACAATATTAACAAAAAAGTAGTTTAATAAAAGGGCGGTTCTAAAAACGTGTTAATATACGGGGTGTTCCATAAAAAAATAAAGTTGTCACGACTTTTCGATGGAAGCCGAAGCGTCGTAATGCTGAAAATATTTTAGATCGATAGAACAGGTAAGAAAATGTAAGGTGCTAAATTTTCAGAAAAATCATCCGTTTCGTTTTCCATAAACGTCTAACGTGCCCTCGACCGTGAATCACCCTGTATAATAAACTTTGGTTCAACAGTGCTCGAATATTGTTATTTTTTGCCAGAATAATCAATAAAATATATATTAAAAAATTCTATTGATGATTCTGGCAAAAAATAACAATATTCGAGCACTGTTGAACCAAAGATTCTAGTATGTTTGTTCGTTGACCATTTTAAACCCTAAAGAAGGAGGGAAGATCCTCTGGAACGTCGTTGTTTTTTTGTTTTTTTGGCTTTAGAGAACTACGTCCATACAGCCACGCAATTAATGATTCTATAATTTAAAGTGAAAAAATGATGGTACAATTGAAGAAAGAAAAAACTGTTAAATATGTATCTAATTTATAACTCAATTTTGCAGATGATGAAAAAAGGCTACTTTATGTAAAATTTCTTCCTCTTCTAAAGCTAGCAGATTCGTAATATTAAAAGGCGCAGTCAAGCCAGAGGCAAATAAATAATTTAATAACTTGTTCGATTCTCTTTTAAATTTAGTACAATTAAAAATTAGATGGTTGGCAGATCCTTCATCTAGGTTGCAGTACGTTGTCAAACGTCGTTGTTTAAGAGGATGAAATGGACGTTACAATATCATCATTTTATTCTTCATTATCCTTGTGCTGCCTTTCCATCAATTAATTCTCCATTGAAATCTACTTGTCCGTGTTCAAAATAATAAACTTTAATATATTAAATTGGTTATTGGATTTTCAAATATTAGAACTAAAAATATGTCTATTCTAGTGCTTAAAATACAATCTTTAAATTGGACTTCTTTGATTGTTATTGCTTATAAAAATTGGTAAAAAATGTGAAAGTTTTTTCAAAAATCGGTATTTTCCAAAAATCTCTGTGTGAATTTGGCGAAGGTCAGAAATAATTCCAGTAATACCGTCTCTTTCTTTCTTTTGGTTCCTTTTTAACGAGAGAGAGAGAGAGAGAGGTGGCCTTTCGAGGGGCGTTAGGCTGGCTTCTTTTAAAAGAGTAACAACAGGATTAGGGCTGGAGAGGCAAGTTCTTTTCTCTCTGGGTTGTGAGCTGCCTCGGCATCCTTTTAAGATGCGATTAGAGACCAGGGGAAGAGGATAGGTACTTGAAGAAAAGGCGACGAGTACCTTGGAGCATCCCCCACGTGGTCCCCCCAGGCTCAGGTAATGCCGACCAAGTCAACCGGATGATGATGAATTTTTAATCCTCTCAAAAGGAGAGAGGATTTCTGCTACCTGAGGCCCGTTTAAGAGTCCACGCCACTCGAGAATACATTTTTAAATACCTTCAACAGATGCATTCTATTTACCTTGGCCAATATGCCCCAGCTCATTTTCTTCCAGGGGGATATTTCCAATAGACTCAAATGACACCTGCCGGCAGATTTAACATTTGTGGAGATGTTGGAGATTAAATTTTGAAAAATTATTTACACACCCTCGCCTCCCTCATATGGGCAATAGAGGGATTTAAAAGCAATCCACAATCCAGTCAAACCAATAGTCAGAAAACATGGGCCTCTTAATTTGAAATTTGAAAATTCGAACATATGCATCGACAACTCTCTCATCGTAATTTTTTCATGTCGTCCAAACCAATTATTTAAAAAAATTTTCATCAAACTATGAATATGAAATCAAAGAGTTGTAAAATTAATTCTGAATACACGATTTTGAAGCTCGTGAAGCTTCAAAAATAAAAATCTTAATTTTAAGATTTTAAAAAACAATACAATAGATTGATCGGCTGTGAGAATTTTTTTTTGTTTTAGTTTGACGTTTTGTCTAGGAATTATTTATTTTTTGTAATTTTTACTTTCACATTTATATTCTATAGAATATAGTAATGTGAACTATTGCGATCGCCTACCTGGGACTTAACTCTTTGAGAGCTTGTATCTCTCAGAGATGAAAAAAAGTTAATTTCATTTTGTAACTTCTAGATGGAAGGAATCGATGGCCTTATTAGTTTGAAACCGGATTTAGGACAAAAAATCGGAAATTGTGGTCCCCAGAGGCCAAAAATCCATTGGTCAGTGTGTATGTCATGTGCGTATGTACCTCCCGAAGGGTGAACCGCGATTGGAATTAGGTGTACAGCGTCTTTGGAATTACTTTGGAATTCATTAGATAATCTATTGTCTTCTACTTGGAAATGAAAGTAGAAGTAGGTGTACACGATTATAGGTCGCGGTTCACCCCTCGGTACCCGCCCTGCGTTTCGCAACCATAAGTCTCAGAGCTACGAAATTCGAAACTTAAGTTCGATATAGACTAGAAAGAGTGCAGCAAGCTTTTTTTTTATTTACTCAAAAACAGCACTAACGATTTTTTTAAATTTGTTGTACTTATCAAATGTCGTGAATTATTAGTCTTGTATAAATTTAAATCCGTTTGAAATAAAAGAAGGAGGTGTAAATTTAAGTATCGCGATGATTTCAAATAAGTGAAAATGTGAAAATCGTGTGGTTAACACACCAGTTGATCTATTAAATTTCCCGACTTTCTACTAATAACTGCTAATTGTAAAAAAAGTATTGTACACTGAGACCCCTATGGACCGGGGGTAGAATAGGTCCATAGTATCCTCTGCTTGTCGTAAAAGGCGACTAAAAAGGGTTGGAACAGGGAGAACAATATTATAATAAGACACCTAGATAAAACAAAAAAATACAGTATTAAGACTCTAAAGAAAAAAAAATATTCTTGTTTGAGAAGATTCTGGTATAAGAGTCTTATATTATATGTATACAGGCTGCTTCGCAGCCTGTATACATATAACCACGTTACGCTCGATCTGAGTGTAGCAAAACCGCCTAGTTTCTATTGGGAGTCCCCTCTCCCTAAGTAAGTTCTTTGACTTCTTAATAATACAAATTTGGAACTCATATATATTGCATTCACGCATGGGATGCAAACTTCTCCTCTGATGCAATTTTTAATCAGTTCATAAAAATTTATTCAGGAATTACAAGAAAATTCCAATCAGAATTCTAAACAATAGAATTTTTGGCAAATTTTAAATAAAATAGAATCAAAATTGATTCTAAAATAAGAGAGAAAATTTTTTTGATTAATTTCGCTTGACAATCATCAACTAATAAACATATCAATTAAACAATGAAATGTCAATTTGAAAATTTAAATTACAACAATGGAGATATTTGAATTCAAATTTATCATATTTCAATTAAATTACACATTGCTGTTTGCTTGGTGTAATTCTTAAAGCCATTTATTATTTAATGCATTCTTATCAAGGGATGCTTGTCCGAGGTCATTTAAAAGGCCTATTTTCCGAGCCACGTCTCTGTGAGCCCCGTAGCTCAGTGGGTTAAGTGAGCATTCCTACAGGAATTAAATACGGATTAATTTTTAATTTAATTATTCACACTCACTCTGGTTCGATCCCAAGCCATGCATAATACCTAAATTATTATTTTTATATAGGTATATATATATATATTTTTAATTATTTTAAAAGATTGATTTGTTTAATTATTATTTCAAATTCATTACCACTAGTATTTCAATTTTTCAAATAAATTTTAATTAAAATATATATTTTTACTGCTTTCAAGGCAACTCTTTCTGACATATAAATGTGTACATTTAGCGTGCTTTACATATATTGCCGATGATTTGATGATTGCCTGCGATGTCGGCAACCTTGATTACTGTTATTTATTTATGCGAGTTCTATTTTCTGATTTCTACTTTAAATTAAACCATGAGAATAATTTTTAAATCAAGTGCTAAAAAGACACTTTTCTAATATCTGGTGAATAAGCGTTATTAGTCGTCTATATATTTTAATCCGATTGAAATAAGGGAAGGGGTGTAAATTGGAAATGTCACGATGATTTCAAATAAGTGAGAATGTGAAAATCGTGTGGTGACCACACCAATTGATTCATCTTCTACCCATGTAATATATTAAAATGTCTATATATATAAAATTAAAGTTTTGTCTGTACATTGGTCCAAATCGACTCAAATTAAGGATGCACACCTTTCAAGCAAAGTTATCAAAGAACACCCTCAACAAAATTCCTGTCTGTCTGTCTGTCTGTCCGCGCTCTTTTGTCTCCAATGGGCATAAAAATGGCTGGAGATATTCTTATGAAATTTTGTATTTGGATCAGATATCTTTTAGCTTAAATTCTATAAAATATTTTGTTATTTTGACCCCAAAAAGGGGGTTTTGGGGGGTTTTGTGTGTGTTATAAAATAACACATATACTATTAACTTTACGGAAAATTTTGTCAGAAGCAAACTTGTAGTAGATGTGATTTCTTAAATTTTTGTTTCAAAAAATTCCCCACTAAAAAATATAATTTCTAGATCTTTGAACCAAACTCAACCAAAATTTGTTTACATAATCTGTAGGCCTCCAGAAGACTAGAAATGCCATGTTTTTGCATCAAATAGAGGACAACCTCATTGATTTCTCTTTGTAAATTAATATTTAAATTTACTAATATTCAAATTAATTCCAACTCTAGTGCTTAGGATTTAAATATTAGTAATTAAAAGTAATGGAAGCCAGCCCAGGGGTAGTGAGGAGAGAAAAATTAACACATATACAAATAAGGTGTAATTTATTGGATTCCTTCCTCCTTTCCTTTCAAAACGACATTTCGAGGGATGCTTCCCTCCTCCTTCAGGGTTTCGTTAAGAAAAAGAAGGAAAAAAAATATTTTTCTATGCTTCTGCTAAGAAAGAAATTTTTAAACACTGCTTTGGGGAGAGGAAGGAACCATTTTATTTGTTTCCTTCATTGATTCTTTGAAACCCTGAAGAAAGAGGGAAAAATCCTCCGAAACGTCGTTTTGAAAGGAAAGGAGAAAGGAATCCAATAAATTACACTTTATTTGATATGTGTTAATTTTTTCATTCCTCACTACCCCTGGACTGCCTTCCATTACTTTCAATTAAAAGTTCTACCATTCCGTCTCTCTCCAAAGAAAATTTTGTTGCAATTAAATATTAGTACGTTAATATTTAATATGCAAAATCAAAATACGTTTAATTGCATCTAAATGCACTAATTCGGAAAGATGTGAGGTCAACCTCTTAAAAGATGCGGACAAACTATATTAACATGAAATTGCATAAAAATCCGGCCCCTGTTTTTAATTTCGGACCTTAGCAGGTGCTCAGGTGCGTTTGATTTTTTTTAACATAAATTATGTTTCCTTCTCCGGATAAAATTGATGGAATTAAAAGAACTCGGCCTCTTGTCACAAATATTTTTCTTCTTATTAAATTTATAAAGAAATCCTGATTTTGAATAGCTGAGATCGCAATCTATGGTACTCGAATTTATTGCTTTCGGTCCCTAGCAAATCCAAAATTGGGGATTCTCGCCCTGAAACCACCCCTCTTCTTCTTAGTATACATCTGTAAACACACCCCTCTAAGGGCTACTTCATTTCTTGACATTTGACAGGAAGCTACTGCCCTCGAGGTCCCTCCTTCCCACTTCAAAATTAACAAAAGCCTCAAGTTTAGTCAAACCAATAGAAATTCGATCGCAAAAACATTTGAGTAAACGTATCATTGGTCAATATATATTGAATCAAAGACAGGTCTATTCTCTAAACAAAAACGTTAACTTTTAACATCTGAAATCAGCGTTAATTCATTTTAACATCTCTTTGCCTCAAATTACTATTCTGTAAGCAAAAACTTTAACACTAAAGCGTTAATATATAGTCAAAAGTGTTAAAAATTAAAGTCATGCCGAGGGTGCCTTTAACATTTTAACGCCGTATTTAATGGACAAACATGGCGTCTTTAACCAAAAAGTAAGTTATGATTTTGACAGCTTTGAAATAAAAAGCAACACATTTCAGATCCATTTGATCTGTGATTGTATTACGATTTCTATTTGTTTTTTAGCAGTCCTTGGACTTTTCAGCTTTTTGCCTTCAAAAACTTTTGCTGTTAAAATAAGATTTATTACAATTTTTAGTATATATATTTTTCATAAGAATTTTGCTGGCCTGGTGTGTACTGGATATATTAATTTTTTATTGTTAAGGATAAATAAATTGAATTGCTTCTTTCCAGTAATTTATTTTATTATTCAAATGGTTAATCCAAATATTTCGAGAGCGCTCTCGGCATCTCTTCCTCAGTGGAAACCACTCCCCCACCAATGTGCCGACCCCATCAGTTTGTACAGAACATTGATAAAAGCTTGATTACACAACACACACATACATACACACACACACACACACACACACACATATATATATACATACAAATTCAAAATGAGATAACATGCGAGTATATACAATTATTTACATCTCAGGAGGGAGTGGTTTCCACTGAGGAAGAGATGCCGAGAGCGCTCTCGAAATATTTGGATTAACCATTTGAATAATAAAATAAATTACTAGAAAGAAGCAATTCAATTTATTTATCCTTAACAATAAAAAATATAATAGGTGTACAACTTTGCTTCCGCCGTTTCGCAATAGATGGCTGTAGCGGTAAGTGGTAGTCGAAATAAATAGATCGTAGATGTCATACAATAAGCTTAGGAATTTGTAAACATAACCCCATCGAAATATTAGTCGATTTGTGTCTGCATCACAAAGTTATTCTCGATTAAACATGTCAGCTTACGAGCCAAATTCTCGTCATTTGCGGGGGGTTTTAATTTTCTGCTTTAATATGAAGAAATCTGCGCCTGAGGCTCATCGAATGCTCTCAAATACCTATGGTGAGGCCGCTATTAGTGAAAGAACGTGCCGAGAGTGGTTTCAACGCTTCAAAAACGGTGATTTTGACGTCGAAGACCAGCATGGCGGTGGAAGAGAGAAGGTTTTCAAAGATGCAGAATTGGAGGCATTACTTGATCAAGACTCGTGTCAAACGCAACAAGAATTGGCAGGATCATTGGGAGTGACGCAACAAGCCATTTCAAAACGCCTAAAAGTAATGGGAATGATTCAGAAACAAGGAAATTGGGTGCCGTACGAGTTGAAGCCGAGAGATGTTGAACGGCGTTTGTTTGCTTGTGAACAGCTGCTTGCAAGGCAAAGACGGAAGGGATTTCTGCATCGCATTGTGACTGGGAACGAAAAATGGGTTCATTACGATAATCCCAAGCGCAGAAAATCATGGGGATATCCCGGCCATGCTTCCACGTCGACGGCCAAACCGAATATTCACGGTTCCAAGGTCATGCTCAGTATTTGCTGGGACCAGCTCGGCGTAGTGTATTATGAGTTGTTAAAACCGACTGAAACAATCACAGGCGATCGTTATCGAACGCAATTAATGCGTTTGAGCCGAGCATTGAAAGACAAACGGCCGCAATACAACAAGAGACATGATAAAGTGATTTTACAGCATGACAATGCTCGACCCCATGTTGCGAAAGTGGTCAAGACATACTTGGAAACGTTGAAATGGGAAGTTCTACCCCACCCGCCGTATTCTCCAGACGTTGCTCCCTCGGACTATCACTTGTTTCGATCAATGGCACACGGCCTGGCTGACCAGCACTTCCGGTCTTATGAAGAAGTGAAAAATTGGATCGATTCGTGGATCGCTTCAAAAGATGACCAGTTTTTTCAACGCGGGATTCGTACGCTGCCCGAAAGATGGGAGAAAGTAGTGGCCAGTGATGGACAATACTTTGAATCATAAATGTATAACCAGTTTTTTACAATAAAGCCTCGAATTTCGGACAAAAACGGCGGAAGCAAAGCTGTACACCCTTTATATTTTTATTTTAGGAGTAATATTTATACTTTCAGTTTTGATCATAAAAAATTATCCTCTTTTAAATAATAATAATTTCATAATATAAAATTTTTTATTAAAAATAAATTAGCCAAGTGAGTTGTCAGATACTAGATTGAGAATAATAAATCAAATTAGTAATGCGCATGCGCGAGAGGCTATCGAGGGCTGTAAAAACAAGCAGAAAACGTAGCTATCTTCATATGGATCGTTAACATCTGGTGTTAAAAATTAAAATGTTAATGCCGCTGTTAAAACTTGGTTTAGAGAATAGCATTTTTTTGATGCTGGTGTTATTATTTTACTTTTTAATGATTTTTTTACTTAATTAATAATTAAAATTAACTATAATTATTTTAACTTATTCTGCGATCGTTCTCAAGTATGAGGACCCACTCCGAAATCTTCTTCTTCTTCATCTTTTCTATAGTCTTCCGCCTGTTCTTACAATAAGAAACAAAGAATATAGAGACGTTAGTTTCTGGCTGCGACATCTTTCCATCTTTTTTGTCGCCCTCTGGTCCGTGTCTCACGTGGGCGATTTTCCTTCACGATTTTTGGAAGGCGGTCATCCGTCATTCGTTCCACATGTTCCATCCTGGATTCCGCTTAGTTCTCTTAGATCTTTGCTGCGGATTCTATCCCATAATGTTTTCCTTGTATATTATTCTCATCTCTGTTGTTCGGAGAAGTTGCTGGGTGGTAATTGTTGATGCTCTGGTTTCTGCTGCATATGTCAACACTGGACATACGCAGATCTTATAAATTCGTACTTTGCTTTTTACTGACATATATTTGTTTTTCCAGACCAAACCATATAGACATCCATGGCCCTGTTTCTAATATTCAATTGAGAATTCTGAAATACAATTGGGGTTTTCTGAAATACACATGATAAAGGTGTAGCTAGTGTAACTAGTTCCTCAAAATGAAAGAAACTAAACTGTAGCTAGTTCCTCAAAAGAAACTAGTACTTATACTCAGTTCTTTTAAAAGCAAGTATAGGCCAGTCAAAATCGACACAAAAAATGGCTAAATTCGCAAAACATGATGTATCTATGAATTTTTAGTATGTTGTTTGGGCCCATTAGGGGTATGTATGCCCAAGTTTGCAATTCTCAAAAAGTTGTGGAAAAATTTTTACACACGAAAAACCGCGAAATTTTCGGACTTTAAGCTATCCTAGCTCCTTTTGTTACTTGGGTTTTAACCTATTGGCTGAGATCTCTGTGAGCCGAGATTTCGGCTCCCAAATAGTTTTTCAACTTGATCTAATGTTGTATCCGAAATAAATATACTATTTATGGAGTCTTCCTCCAATTTATAATTTAGTTCACATATTTTCCGCTTCTTATTATGTCGTTCTATGAAAATGTATGTGATGACTGAAAGGGAGGATCGAGTCCTCTTGCAAACTAATTGGTCCATATCCAGAGACGGATTAATTAATTAAGGTACCCACTCTGTGTGTGCTACTAGAAAGAGTGGAGGACCACCAAACGAAAACCCCTTCCTTCTTCGCCTTCACTAGTCCATCTCTTTTACTGCTGATTCATTCATTATTTGGGAACGTGGCTGTTTGCACATCTCGAGTTCCGTTCCCCCACATATACACACCTACACACACACACACTTGCTCTTGATGATTTTCCGAAAGCAAACCAAGCAAACCGGCTCAGACAAATCACAAATGGGGTACATTTTAAATCGAGAGGGTGTACTACGGGGGTGGGTGGGTTCCGATTGCACAATGGCCAGCCTAATGCCGGATAAATATTAGCTTATATCCAAGGGACTCAATTAGACATTTCATTAATAAAGACATAAATAAACAGCAGACGGGTGGGGGGGGGGAGGGGGTGCAAACTTTGCGTTGATATTGACAAAAAGAACAGAAAACGAAAATCAAGAGCCCTTGATATTCTCGATTGATTCGCGGCTCTTGAATTATGCTCTCTCAAAACGTTATCCAACAATGCATTAAACAATCGATGAATAGATAAAAAGATATCTCTTAATTAAAATTGGTGGTAGTTTTGGGTGAATCAATCAATTAATGAACTCAATCTTTGTTCAAGTATACAATAAAGAAACTCGAATATTGATTGATTGGTATATTTCGTTAATTTAAATATTAAATTATGTTCATAATCTGTACTATTGATTGTTTTGGGTATATTAATAAATATAAATATTTTATAAAACAATCTAGAAACGTTCCGGGAGAAATTCTCCTTTTATCAGTGGAAAATTAAAAATTTGATAAAATAGTTAATTTAAATAAACTGTCACATTCTGATGTCGCCATCCACTTGACTTTACCATACACCTTCCATTGATTATACATGTATATACAAAATTTGGTTGAGTTTGGTACAAGGACAAAGATTTCCATTTTTTGCGCTACTCCCCCCCACCTCCCTCCACTTTTTTCATGCACGATTACAATACTTGATCATACCCTGTATGGTAAAGTAAAAAGAATGACAAAGCAACTATAAACGAATAAATATTTTGGAAATAGACAATGATACAGATTGTCTTGGAGCTGAAATAACCCTGAATAAAAACAAAAAATATTAATATGTACGAAAAATTATTTTTCTCTAAATAATAGAAAAACAGTTTGTCTATATCGGACTTTTTATTAATTGAAATTTTTGTTTAAAATTTCGATCATTTCTAAAATTAATATTTTTTTGAAATTTCCCTCTTTATTTGATGTCTAGAACCGTGTAAAATAAAATTGCCGCTAAAGACAAACCAATAATTTAGCGCCCCTACTACGATTAAGAAAATTAAGAAAATTGCGAATTTTCTAGGCATTCCAAAAGACCTCCGTCCACCAATAAATAATTTCGCTTCATTTTCAAGAGTTATGATTTAATCGATAGCAACAACAAACATCCTTTGAACTGAAACACTCAACAATAACCGTTAAGAAAAAGTCTAAGAAAATCAAAAAAAGAGGTCATCTATTAGATCCGTGATGTGATGGATTATTTTTAATAATATGTCAGAAGGGTTGTTATTTTTACCAAATCCTCGGGAGTCGAACCTGAGTGCCAAAATTGTCATTCTGGGCCAATTGGCTAACCTGTGAGATGAATCCTTCTCTGATGTATGTATCGTGATAAATATTTCAATCAATGATTTAAATCTTCATTTGTAAAATTTCGAGGTCCTGTGATTCTAAATCAAAACACATAGCCTTGGTTAAAAAATAAGTAGTTACGAATTTTTACTTTTGGTTTCTTTCAAAATTCGAAAGGCAATGGAATAACTTCCAAAGTTTATATAATCCTTTAAATTCCCATTAAAAATAGTCTTTTGACATATAATTAAAAATAATCTATTTCATCCCGGATCTAATAAATGATCGAAATTGTAAACTACAAAAATTCAAATACTAAAAGATCAGATATAGACTGTAAATATTTTTATTCCAGATAAATTCATCACATTTATATCATTTCCTATATTCACAATATATATATTTATTTAGAGTTGCTTTATATTCTTTTTTAAAGCAAATATTTTTTCAAAAATTTCAAATTTCCAATGATGAAGAATTTCTCCTGAAACGTCTAGACTTAAAGGTTTCTAGAGTGTTCTAATAAACAATTTGTATTTATTATATATATATGTACATTAAACATTCAATAAAATGTTTACTTTATCAAATTCGAAGCATCGGTAAAGTATTGTAATCGGTCTCGCGGCAATCGCGACTTCAAAGAGTCCTCAGGTAAAGACTACGGAACCCATGGTCTCAATTAAAGTCATAAATTGTAGTATTGAATTAGGTTAAATTTTAGCACTAGATGGTTTTGTCAAAAATTAAATGGGGGTCTCGTCCAGAGGCCAAAAGTGCGATTTTTCATTGTATGCGTGCGGATGTATGGATGTATGGATGTATGTTATCGTTTTTTTGGCCCACGATTTTTTCCACACAGTTCAACCGATTTGAATGAAATTGAAAGCCTACCATTACTTTAAGAAAATGAAGCGCTGATTAGCTTTTGGTACATGGCGGCCAACAAACACTAGTACTTTTTTAGTTTTTTCTAAATATCTTGAAAATCACTTAACCAATTTTGATGAAATTTAATATTCTAATTAAGTACACTGAGGACTACAAAAAAGGTTATATAAAGCTTTTACTAAAATTATATTTTAAACTACTTTACTCAAGAGTAAGACAGTACTTTTTAAAATTCTATAAAATTTATTCATTTGATCGGTTTAATATAACAAGATGGACTGCAAATAGCAAGTGATATCTGATTAATAATAAAAAGAATAAACATGTAGTATTGACTTGGACTTTGGATAAAGTTTAGCAACGATCTGATTCAGTTTATTTTCAATATAGATCTAATCTCTTGAACGTATTTGCGGACTAGATTTAATTTATTTAATCTGAAGATGAGAAATGAAATTAATCAATGTGAATATTTTCGAAACAGCCTGTAGTTCGTCCGATCATTGCACACATAGTGTAGAGAGTTTTTTTTTATTTTTTATCTCGGGGTACCTGTTCATGTTTGGTTGGGTTATATATCTATTAGGGTGGATGTGTGGGTGGGTGGAGGTGTTTTAGCGACATAGAAAAATGGCCATGAATTTCGAATGTGTGTGAATTGAGAGCCCGAAAGGGGTGAAGGGGTGAAGAGGGGGTATTTTTCTCTATGTGTGGGTGAACTGGTGGGAGTCGCAGTGGGATTTGCGGGTTTTTTGATGGTTGAGAGATATGCGTGGGTGGGTTGGTCCCCAAGGGGGGTGGTTTAGCGCAAAAGCGTTAACTATAAAATGTGCAATGCGAATAAATAAATGTTACCATTCACACACACACATATACACAGGCAACCCGTAACATTCATGGTTTCAATATACATACACGATGAGAAATATCCGAACAGGCAAGCTAATGTGGAAAATATATTTATCTTGAACATCTAAATCATGTCATGATTTAATAAACCAGGGATGCAATTTCAAAACAATGAGAGGAGGGATCAATTTTTTGAAGAAATATTGAAAATTATTTGAAAAAATTTTAAAGTATTTCTATAAGATAATCAAAAATTAGTGGAGATTGTGGTGTTGGTGCAAGGTGAAACAACTTTAATAAAGGTAAGAGTAAATAAATATTATATTTAATATTGATTTACTATGAGTTAAGGATACTAGGTCACTTATTTCACATTAAAATTAAAAAATTAAAAGATATAAAATTTTTTTTATTTTTCAAAATATATATATTTCGGGCTATCAACCCATCTTCAGGAAGTACAGAAAGTAACTAATTCAACTTATTGAATAACAGGTTATATATATGTTTATTGAACAGAGGGAAAGAATGTTTAAATTATTTTAAAAGGACACTTTCTCTTAGGCTATTGTTAGGTGAGAATATCAGGTTGGCGTTTGTTGACATAGGTGTGTTTAGATAAAAGAAAAGTTAGTAAGTTCATTGACTTGTGTCTCTAGGTTGGGAATAAATTTTTGGCTTAGATATTAATAGGTCAATTATTATATTTTGCTTTAGATCCAGTTGATTATTGATAATGATGAAAATATTATCAATAATAATAATCAACTGGATGTAAAACAAAATATAATAATTGACCTATTAATAATTAAGCTAAAAATTTATTCCCAACCTAGAGACACAAGTCAATGAACTTACTAACTTTCTTTTATCTAAACACACTTATGTCAACAAACGTCAACCTGATTTCACCTAACAATAGCTAAGAGAAAGTGTCACTTTTAAAATAATTTAAACATTCTTTCCCTCTGTTCAATAAACATATATATAACCTGTTATTCAATAAGTTGAATTAGTTACTTTCTGTACTTCCTGAAGATGGGTTGATAGTCCGAAATATATATATTGAAAAAGAAAAAAAAATTATATCTTTTAATTTTTTAATTTTAATGTGAAATAAGTGACCTAGTATCACTTAACTCATAGTGAATCAATAAAAATATAATATTTATTTACTCTTATCTTTAGAAAATCAAAAGATTTTTCTGATTAGAAAAGACAAAATTGTGTTTCAGGATTTTTTTTTTGTTTTGACTGAATATTTATGTTCGTAAATTCTAGATTTAATTTTTTTTTAATATTATTTTTTACAAAACATTATTTAATATCTAAAATTTACGAAGATAAATATTCAAAAACAAAATATTCTGAATGTACTATGCTCTCTAGGCCAGTGTTTTTCAACCTTTTTCATGATGCGACCCCCTATGTACGAAAAAAATATTCGCGACCCTCTACCTCACGATGTTTGTAACATGTATTTTATTATGTTACAAATATCAAATCTATACTGTATTTTTATTAATTTTTATAAATAGGTATCCTGTAAACACACAATTAAGTACCTATAAGAGACATATTTTTACATCGGTTACATCTCCAAACGCCTCCATGGAAAAGCTATATGACAATAGTAGAGTAATAACACAAGAGTTTTCGAACTTTGAGCTGAACTTTTGTATATTTACAGCAGGTCAAGTCAGAATATTCCAAATTCGTTTATAACCCGGAATTCCTTTTAAAATTGTCTTTTCTTTCCGACTTATTCAAGTATTTAAATACCTTGAATAAAACCCTTCAAGGGGATGAAAATGTCTTTATTGCATAAGACAAAATCCATGGCTTCACAAAAAAAAAAAATAAACTTGTGGTCATCATTCATAAATCAAAACAACTACGATTCGTTTTTGTCGACTCAGTCTTTTATTGGGGATGTGGGGTCTGAGATAAACATCAAATCATATATACCTGGTATAGAAATTGTCTTGCAAATTTGAAAGAAGAATTGTGTCATTATTTCTTGATGCAAGAACTATCAGGACGCACTGGGCAAAGGTAGATCATAAATCCGTTTTTAAATTTAGCTATAGATGAGGCAAGTTTAGGAACTAACCTAAAACAAAATCTGCAGGAATGCCGATGGAATGTTACACTTAGAATTCAAGTCTGTCAATTCAGATACCTTTTGGTTAAATAGATAAAAATAATTTTTAAGAAAAAAATAAAACCGACTTCAAAAAAATTAAATGCAACAAATAAAATATAATTGAAAAGTTTTTGTTTTGCCGAGAGTAGCAGAGTTGTGATTCACAAAGAGAAACAAAAGAGGTTGTCCTCTGCTTGATGCAAATAAACATACACATATATATATCAAGAGATAATATATAATACAAATAAAAAATACACTAAAATAATTATTATCTTATTTAGTTACAACTAAACTACGAAATATTAACATGAAATTACTTTTTCAAGTCGGTGTCAAACATATACTCTTTTATGAATCGCACTCGACGGATCTTACTTAGTACGTTTGGAGGGCGTATGCTCGCTTATAGGTATAGTTTGTTTGGCACCGACTACAAAAAGTAATTTCATGTTAATATTTCGTAGTTTAGTTGTAATTAAATAAGATAATAATTATTTTATACCTTTTAGTGTATTTTATTTGTTGCATTTAATTTTTTTGAAGTCGGTTTTATTTTTTTCTTAAAAATTATTTTTATTTTTCTCTTTTTAGTGATGTTATTAATAGTGCTCATATCATCAGAACTTTACTAAATTAATATAGCACCATCCCTAAGATACCCCTTTCCAATAAAAAAGAATCATCGAAATCGGTTCATAAACAAAGAAGTTAGGCCTGAACAAACCTAACAAAAAGGTCTAATACCCATGAAAAAAAAATGGGACCAATCGGAAGGTAGACTGGACCCAATGCTAAAAAAATTTCAAATCGGTTCACAATTGGCGGAGATATGAGGTAACATAGGCACAAAAAAAATAATTCGAATAGAGAACCTCCTTCTTTTTTGGAAGTCGGTTAAAAATCAGAATACCCAGAATTAACAACAGAAGCTTTGAAGTGTTTTAATTCCATTTGCCACTTTTTACTTGTGTGAGTTGACGTTTTCGTCAATGGCCCAAATAAAAAGTAAACACAGAAATTTCTATTTATTTTATTCTTGTTGATTTGTGTTACCCTACAAATGTCCTTTAATTAACATTTTCTTGATAAACATATATTTTTAAACTTTTCTTTTTCTACTGAGGTTTCGTGACCCCATGGGGGAGTCGCTACCCACAGGTTGAAAAACACTGCTCTAGGCCATTCTGCTAAGCTATGACACAATTTTGTCTTTTGTAATCCCATAATTTTAGATAAAGCGAAGAATTTTGAAATAAAATTAATTTTAGAAATGATTAAAATTTTAAACGATAATTAACAAAAGGTCAGATATGGACTTTGTTTTTCTAATATTTATCAGAAATTTTTAGAATTTTTTTTAATTTTAATTCAAGGTACTTAATTTAATCACCAAGACAATTTATATGATTGTCCATATTTCGACAACCTCTCATTGATTTCTCTTTATTAACTCCATTTCCCATCTTCATCAGATTAGATTCTATTCCACAATACATACAACAGATTATATATATATATATATTAAATCTTTAAATAGAGAGAGAAGGGCTGGATGAGGATGCGTAGTGTCTGTTGTAATGGAGGCTGATCTATTGGACCATCTCTGACAATGGATTCAATTCCCAGGGCAGATTGTTCTGCTTTCAATCGAGGCTCAGACAATTTCGCGTTCAGAGAACCAGATCCTCAATGAGGGAGTTTTTCACTTAACATTCTTTCATTCCCTATAACTTATAATTATAACTTATAAACGAAATTCAGAATATCTCTTACAAAAAGCCAATGGTCTCGTCCATGTTAAATATAAGATTTTGTTTTGCCGAAAGTAGTTGATTCATAAAGAGAAATCAATGAGGTTATTATCTATTTTGTTTAAGGTAGAATCGAGGGGTGAACCGCGACATAATATCTTGTACACCTACTTCCACTTTCATTTCCAAGTAGAGGGCAATGAAGGGGCATTATCTAACGAATTCCAAAATAATTCCATATAATTCCAAAGACGGCGTACACCTAATTCCAATCGCGGTTCACCCCTCGGGAAGAATGGCGGATGTTCTTGGTGAAACATATTTTGATGAAGAAAAGAAAATTTAAAAAAATGTTAATTGTATGTAATAGAAGGCAGCCCACAGGGGTAGTGAGGAAAGAAAAAATTAACACATATCAAATAACAAGGAGAAACAAAGAGGTTGTCCTCTGCTTGATGCAAATAAACATACACACACATATATATATATATCGAGATGATATATCTGTATATATATTATTTATTTGTTTGAGACTATAGTTTCGAAGACTTGGTCTTCATCATCAGTCTTTCTTCAATTATAAATGTTTTCTCATGGAGTCAATATCATATGGATATTGACTCCATGAAAAACATTTATAATTGAAGAAAGACTGATGATGAAGACCAAGTCTTCGAAACTATAGTCTCAAACAAATAAATAGTATATATACAGATATATCATCTCGATATATATATATATGTGTGTGTATGTTTATTTGCATCAAGCAGAGGACAACCTCTTTGTTTCTCCTTGTGAATCAACAACTCTGCTACTCTCGGCAAAACAAAAACTTTTCAACATATCAAATAAGGTGTAATTAATTGGAATCCTTCCTCCTTTCCTTTCAACCCGACGTTTCGGAGGATTTTTCCCTCCTTCTTCAGGGTTTCAAAGGGTCATTGAATGAAACAAATCAAATGTTTCCTTCTTCTCTCCACAGTAGTGTTCAAAACTTTCTTCTTTTCTATGCCTTTGCTAAAAAAGAAGAAAGTTTTGAGCACTACTGTGGAAGAAGAAGGAAACATTTGATTTGTTTCATTCAATGACCCTTTGAAGCCTTGAAGAAGGAGGAAAATTCCTCCGAAACGTCAGGTTAAAAGGAAAGGAGAAAGGATTCCAATAAATTACACCTAATTTGATATGTGTTAATTTTTCTTTCCTTACTACCCCTGGGCTGCCTCCCATTATATTCAATTAAAATTTCTACCAGTCCGTCTCTCTCCAGAGAAAATTCCGTTGTTTGAAAAAATATGAAAAATATAAAATTCTAGGTAGAGTAGGTTTCACAAAAATAAAAGACAAGATGCTTATTAGCATGAATCTATATACCGTATATTTTGTGGTACGAGCCCATCTTCAGGAGTTCAAAGAGAAAACTTCTGTTTTTTAAATTTTAAACTTCAGTTTTCTCTTTGAACTCCTGAAGATGGGCTCGTACCACAAAATATACGGTATATAGATTCATGCTAATAAGCATCTTGTCTTTTATTTCTGTGAAACCTACTCTACCTAGAATTTTATATTTTTTACATTTTTTTACATTATTTAAATTTTCTTTACTTTATTACTTATTAGGTTATTATCTGCTTGACACAAATAAACATCTACATATATATTATATAACGAATATAAATATGTAAAATATATATATGATTTATTCGTTAGAGACTATAGTTTCGAAGGTTTGACCTTCGTCATCAGCTTTTTCAATTAAAAATATATTATCGGCCATTTCCAATAGGTTCAAATACCCGAATGGACATTATAAGTATTACAACAAAACGAATTTACATATAATACATCTATTCGAGTATTTGAACCCATCAAAAATAATAGATAAAATAAATATTTATTTATATCTATCCAGAAAATTCACATTATACAATATGTCTTGTCCTATAGAGTTGACAAGTCAACAGTCTATAAGACTGGATTTAAATTAATAATTATTTAATTTTACAAGCAATTATAATACAATATGGTGTACATTCCTAACCATTAGTTAACATTACAAATTTACATACATATGACAAGGTGAAATCACAACGATCCGATCCATTTAACCAATCTTTTCCTCAATACTTTCTTGTCACACGACAGATTTTTTAGATCATTTGGGAGTTTTTTAAAATATTTAATTGCCACAAAATAGGCATTTTTCGGGTAATTATGTATGTACATATTTATATTTGTTATATATGTGGATGTATATTTTTATTTGCATTAAGCAGAGGACAACCTCTGCGGTTCCTGTTTATAAATATAGTATTTTTCAAATATACGCGATATGTCAATTAAGTTCCCTATCAGTCACCCTATGAGTATCTCATCCTTGAAAACGATCACAGATGTAATGATCAAAACGTCTTGTATTTTTATTGTGATGTGATGTGTTTATGAATAATGCATTTTTTGGGTTGTGGTATTCATCGAAACGTTAATTCGACCATCTAAGTTTTAACAAATTCACAGAAAGTTAACATAAAAAAAATCTTGAATCGAGCAATGGGTTCATCTGGTAGTATTTGGCAACATACGGCCTTTCGTTTGTCTAATAGATGCCATGTGGTTTTGAAGCGTGAACGCATTCTGTTGTGCACGTGTGTATTGCGCCTGGGCATCATTTGGGGGCACCCGTCATGATCGCGCCCCCCCCCCCCGTCTAATAAGAGGGTTGCATCCCCGATCAGAGGGGGTGGACTATTTGCTCCGCGCCTTCTGTCTTCCGCCTCGATAACTCCGAAGAATATCCTAAAAAATAGAAAGAACGCAGGGGACGAACACACGACCAGACAGACTGGCAACCCCAACCGTGGAAAACAAAAATGGAAATCAGAGAACAGAGACAACACAAATTGGTGTGTCCCAAACAAAACAAACCCATGCAGATTATTGTCCTCATTGGAATATGCAAAGTGACATCACAGACTCTCCCTTTTCTTTACCTTTGAAATTGTGACGTAATAATTAAGTGGCGTATTTGTATTTATCTAATAATATCTGATTACAGTGAAACTTCGATTAACCGTCAGGGTCAGGACTAGGAGAGGTAATCGTATAGACAGATAACAGAAAACGTTAAGCAACAACCCTCATCATTCATTGCATTATGAACGAATGATAAAATGCACGTTTACCAACTGGAAATACACTGTATTATATTTTAAAGCAATGTTTCTCAACCTTTTGTAGAGCGAGGAACCCTAGACCACTTATTATATATGAATTTGTTAATTTATGTCAAATTATTAATTCTTTCCAAAGCAATCAAGATCATCGCCTAATCCAGATTCTTTTTTTCTACTTTAATTATTACGAAATTATCAGATAGGAAAAAGAAGTTAGTTGCATTTGATAGGAATTTTTAAAGTTGTTGGAGTATTTTGCTTCAGGTTGATTTCTAATATACTATAAATTCTTATACGATGTTTTTATTAATTGTGTGTTAATTTTTGTTTGTTGCAGGTATCCTCGATAAATCGTGTTTTGCGAAACCTCGCGGCCCAGAAAGAGCAGCAGGTGTCAGCGCAAAGTGAATCCGTCTACGACAAATTAAGGATGTTTAACGGTCAAGCACCAGGGTGGGCTTGGTACCCTGGCACACCACCGACCCCGCATCTTGGCCTCACCAGCACCCCAGGGGCACATAGTCATCCCGCTGCAGCCGCTGCAGCTGCAGCCGCAGCCGTCCTCCCTGGCCAACTCAACGAACTCAAAAGAGGTAGGAGAAACATCAATTAATTAATTTACCAGTTTAATCTTGTCTTCATTTGAAAGTGTTTAATTGAATTTTCTTATATATTTAAAACCACGAAGCTAATTTTCGTGGTTGTCTGCAATGAGAAAAAATTGCGCCAACATAGTCATAGTTGAACGTGTGATTACTACTTACTCCTTACTTCACCTCCCTGTTTTAACCATTCTGCTGGGGTGGTATTGCTTCCAGAGGCTTTGATGTTCTTCAGTTTTTTTATTCCGTTTCTTCCAATGTTGGGTCATTCACGTCAGATTCATCAGATTGGAGAAACTGAATACGTCTTCCAAGTGTTTAAAATTTCCGTCATACTGGTTATTAAATTACCATTTTAAAATACTTGTTTCCCTTGGTCTGGACCTTCCCTTCTAACCTCCTTCACACTTTTGTAGAATTTGCGGGACTCATTATTGTTATGGTTATCTTGGAGCTCTAATAGCTTTTCGTTATGTGCTTGGCATTTTACGGACCTCAATAATTTCTTAGCAGTTTTTTTTAAGATGGTGAATGTACATATATTTTCTTCACTCGTATTTTGCAGCATTTTTATTCTAGTCTTTATCTTTTCTTCCATAATGGCTTCACACTCATCAGAGAACCAGTTATGTTTCTTAATTACTGTGGGGAGGGTGGTTTTAGTAGCCTCTTTTACATATTCTTTAATGTGTACCCACTGTTCATGGATACTTTCATCCACATCTGAAGCCGCCAGCAGATTCCTGATTTTATTCTGAAATTGTTGAACCACTTGTGGATACTCAGCATACTAGTATCCCACTTGTCATTTGGTCTTGATGAACGATTTTTTGCAAGTGATATCCGGAATCTTACTTTGCACCCGAATAGTATATGATCTGTATCTCCGTCTGCTCCTCTATAGCTTCTAAAGTTCAGAATGTTAGAACCATGCCTTGCATCCACCATGACATGATCAATTTGGTTTCGGGTTTCTCTCCGTCATTTGAAATCCACGTTTGTTTATGTATCTCCTTATGGGGAAGCATTTTAGATTTAACCAACATGTTATTGGCTGCTACTAAATTTGCAACGAGTAGACCATTGTCATTTGATTGATCATGTACGTTAGTAGGTCTCGCTCTTTCCTAATTTTGGCATTAAAACCCCCAGTATTATTATATTGTCATGTTTTGGTGCTTCATTAAGGAATTTTTTCAAGGTGTTGTAAAATAGGTCTTTCATCTTTATCTTCCGTTGGATCATGCACAGAGAATAGCGAGTAATTATACAATCTTCCTTGAAGTCTCATATAACACATTCTTTCATCCATTGATCTGAAATCCATGATATTAGATATGAGTCTTTCCCTCACAACAAAACCTGTTCCGAATTCATGTGGTTCCTATTATTTCCGCTATAGAATATTACCGATTTACTGATCTTGGTGTTCCCAGATCCAGGCCATCTTATTTCCTGAATAGCAGTGATGTCCATTTTATATTTTTCTAACTCTTTGATCGCTTTTATGGACGCACCTTGTCTTGTACCAACTTAAAACAGTCCTTGTATCAATCTTTATATCTATAGTATTTCGTCGCTTGGTTGTCAAAGTTTTATCCGTCCAATTCCGAGGCTTGTATTCATGTGATTGCTGTTTTTTAAGTCTTATATATTAATATTTTAAAGATAACAGTAATTTGAGAAAAAAGGTGGGATGCAAATGAGCTAATATATACATTCATTGCGCCAAATTGGCCCTCTTTGATGCTTGATTGCTGATTTAGTGAAACTGAATTGCAGGGTATATATTTATTACAAGAAAATGATAGTTTGACGTTACACATTTGCAAATTCAGTTTAACTAATTCATAATCTATTTATTTAGTAAAAACTTTTATATACAATATAGTAACAATTTATTTATGTTACATATATTGTTCTATTAATAATACTTGAATGTGTGTTATTAATTGTTTATATTTAACAATAAAAATAAGTTTGATTTGGTCTTTTTAAAGTATATGCCATCTATAAGCATTATCAGGAACTTTTGATAAGATAAAAAAATAATATTTTAACAAATTAATCAAGAAACTAATATATAAAAGTCGCTTTAAATCGAATTACTTTTTCTTTTTTTTTCTAATTTTGTCCATCAGTATATATTTTCTTACCTGGGGATTCTAAAGACCCCAACAAATATTTATAGTATAATTTCTAAGGAGTTTGGTGTCGGTTTAAAATTTTTTTTCAATTCCTATGGAGCAATATCGAGTGCGCCTGTAAAGTTGCGTTATGCAACCAAATTTACACAGCGTCTAAGCTTCTAAGTGAAAGGCGAAGATCTCTTTTATGATTGATTATTATTTATTAAATAGTTTAAAAAATAACATTATAAAATAACACAATATGCTTCATCAGGCGTATAACTAAACAAGCAAAAAATAGAGTTTTAGAGAAATTATATATATATAGAGGAAATCCAACATATTTTTCATTGTAAAGTCCACTAGGTTTATTTCTTACAATTTAAGATAAATTTTCCATTTTTAATAATATAGTCTTTAATTGTATATATTTATTGTTGCACTCATAAATGTTTGAATGCCTATTTAACTCAATTTCATATTTTTTCAATTCAAATAATCTACAAAAAGTCAATTCAGTCCCCTGTCCAATTTGACTGTTTAAATCTTCAAACCCGTGTATTTAGTTGAAAAATGTTCAAATATAACTGAATAAAATATCACCTAAATAAAAAACAAGATGAATAAAGACTCTATAATTAAATAAAGTTTTTTTAGTTATTAAAATTTTGTTAGAAAAAATTATTAAAATTGACCAAAAACAGTGTGTCAATTCCGTCCCAAATATAATTTTAGTATTTAACTTGACTCACGCCATCACTGCAGTAGTCAAGAGAGAAACTATTGTCATTTGGTGAGTTGGTTTGTTAACGGCATCCAATGGGGTTAATTTTAATCTTATGGTAACACGGAAAAATGACTTTATAAATGTAGTGATTTATTATGTATTTCAAAAGTGTCATTTCCGTCCCTGCGATAACAAGTCATATAAAAATATTTATTTAAAAAACTTTCTAGTGTTGTTTTACCTTTAGTGAATTGTAATCTTTTATATTTTTAAGCCAGTCTCTGTCTATATTACCAAATCAAAATTCTCTAATGTCAATTCCGTCCCCTTGATTGTCACACATGAATGGGAAAAATTATAAAAAATTGAAAAATATTTTTCAATTCGTAACCATTATTAGAAATTGGTCTATAGATAGTTGAGCCACAAAACTATATTATTATTGTTGAGGTGAAATAAAGTTATATTTTGAAATTTTTAGGTAAAAAAATACAAAATAAGGTGGATTTACTCAAATACATTTTGCATATTGCTTGAAATCGTCATTGACATTTATTTCCGGATATCGGCAAGTAATTTGCTTAATTCATGAATTCGGCAAAATATTTCCTATTTCAAGAAATAAATACATATTATACACTAATATCGAATTGTCGTTAAAATAGAGGAAAAGAAATTTCAATATATATTTTTTTTTCTCGATCAAACCAAGTTTATTTTTTTATTTTTTCTTTAACGATTTGCCCATTTCACATTTTCCCGGATAAATAATAAATTAGTACCAATCAGCAGAGGAACATTTTTCTTTTTCTTTCAAATTTTTATTTGCTATGTGAACTAATGAGGAAGCCAAATAATAAAAAAAAAAAAACTCTTTGAGCCGCCTCTTGTATTTTTCCATTAATAATTTTCTGACAAAGAAAAATATCATTATTTTCTTTTTTTTTTTATAAATAACAAATAAAGAAAATAAGTAGAGGAGATAGAAAAAAGAAAGGAGCGAAAATGAGGAAATAATAATAATAATAATAAAAATAAAGCAGGAGGTCATTTCTTACGAGAATTGGCTATAAATCTATCAGAGCAGAAGCAGGAAAAAAGAGATGACAACAAGAACAACAACAACAAACAACGAGAGCTAAAACAACAACAACAACAACAAGAGTAGCAAATAAATAGACTTCTTTTCAGATCTCTGAAACAATACAGAGAGAGAACTGATAAAGTTGAAACTTGTTCTCCTTTTTAATTAAAAAAAAGGAAGAAAAATCCATCTATCTATCTCAAATTAAAAAGTTAAAATAAAACCGAGGCTTGGCTGCTGTGCGGGAATGCAGGGTAGAGGGCGCGCACCCCCCCTCCCCCCGGGCCGGGGGTGGTTCTAGAGCATGCAAACTTGGGGGCGGAAAGGAATTATATTGATGCGCGAATAAACAAAAATGGCGGAGAGAGAGGGAGGTTTATTAGAAATGAGATATTGATTTATTTGAAAAATGTGTTGTTGTTGTTGTTGTTTATTTTGTTGAAAAGTAAATAGGATTAGAAAATGGAAGTTTGAAAATGTAAATCCTATCTGAAAGGGTTGAAAAATTATTGATAAAAGTGAATTCGTTACAAAAAACGTATTTGCCTCTTGATTGGATACGCCACTGTCCTCGATTGGATTTATCTTCTCTCTAGAATGTACTTTGGCTTATCAATCAAAAATGTTATTTATTTTATTTTTTATTTTGAGCTCCGAGCAAATGTGAAACGGAATTGTATTAATCCCGGTACGATATCTGGCCGTTCGTTATAGCCGAGACAGCACGCACTGGATAAAAAAAACGTCCATTTAGGCGGATGTCTTTCTTACGAAAATAAAAGAAAGACACCCTCCTACTCTGAAAAAACAATTTCTTTATAATAAATATATTGATAGAGTTGAGTATTTTTAATGAGCTCGTATTTATTCCAAAGATATTTGATTAATAATCAAGATATATCGAAATCATTCCAAATATGACCAAATTTTTAGATATTTAATCCAATTATATTATATACTTGAGTGATCTATTTTATTCTATTAGATATTTCTTAATATCAAATGAATGTCTTGTTTACTTCTAGTAAAACTCTTATTATATCTAAACAATTTTTTTTATCATAAAACGACTTAGATTTTTTGCAAATAGTGATATCTTAATAATTAAGATATTTAAAAAAATAACAAAAATGTTGTTTACATTATTAATTGTTTTTTTTTTAATTTTAAAACCCACTATAAGATTATAAGAAATATTAATATATATATTACGGTAGTGTCCCTGAAATCAAATATAGTAATTCAAATTTTTATCTAATTAATTCAATCAAATGAATAATTAAAATAAATATTTATATAATTCATTTGATTGAATATAGTAGATTCTACATCAAATTAATATATACTCATCTTCTAGTCTGAAATACATATAATTTATTATAAATAAAAAATATTCAATTTTATATAATTTCTTGTCGTAATTACGTATTATTCCATTTAAATACCCAAAAATTAAATTTAAATATTCCACTATTTTACTAAAATACAATATTTCCATAATTTTCTTATTGGTACTTGGTTCAAATAGCGGCATATTAACTATTAATATATCTAGAATACATAAAATGCGTGTATCATTTCTTCATATTGAACAGAGATTGAGTTCGCCATAATTAACTTCTCCATCTATTCTAATCAAATATAATTTATTAACTATAAATATATCGTTTTTTCAGTGTATGTATTTTGGATGTGACTCAAAAGTAAGTACTGTCGATGTCAATTCAAAGACGTTCACTACGTATTTTGGAGATATCCGAATGTTTTTCAGAGGTAACTCAAAATAGCCATTTTTGATTACCATTCGAAAATAATTTGGTTTGAAACATTCTGATTTTGATTTTTTAAATTCTGAATTTGATATTAAAAAGTCCGAATTTGAAGTTAAAAACCTATTCTATTAAGCAATATTTTAATTCATGATTTTTTGAATTGATAAAAAAAATCCAAAATTTAATTTTTTATTTTAATTTATTTAAATTTTTTTGTTCAGAATTAAGTTTCGGCAGAATTTTAAGCTTCAAGATAAGAAGAATGCTATTTATAAATATTCAAGTAATAGTGTTATAAAAAAAATTTGAATAATATTTTTTCATTCAATCCACATTATTTTCCATAAAATTAAAATTTAATAAAATTTTTAAATAGAAAAACCAAAACATCGTGTAAATTAAAATTCAACCAATTTATTTTTTAATGTAAGAACCCTTCAACCCTATGTTTTATAAATTTAAGTTTTCGATTTGCATAAATACCATCCGATTGGAAAGAGAAGAAACGCAAAAACCGCCCTTGAGTTGAAGAAATTAATTTTATTTTTGGCAAAGTCACAGAACACCATTATATGGGACAAAAAACGGTTGTTGTTGTTATTGTTGTTGTTGTTGCTGCCGTTTGTTTTATTAATGTTTTTATAAGCTAAACAAATATGTTTCATTTCCTTCATTTATATAAATATTCAACAAGAATTTATTAAAACAAAAATAAAATAAATAAATGGATAGTGAAAAATAAAAATAGTAAAAAACAAAAAGGGAAGAGAGGGTGAAATATTAAATACGAAACAGCCAGCGCAAGACAAATTGCGAAAAATTATTAAGAAAAAAGATTAATCGGTAATAGAAATTAATTTTCGGAAAGGCGGAAAAAAGTCGGAAATTAATTTGAATTTCTGGAGCTGATCCATTTTTCTTTTCTTTAGGGAAACTGATTTTAATCTTCCCTTGTTTTCCAATTTATTTCAATCCAACAACTTTTAATCCAAATTTTAATCATTTTTTTATCTATTATTCTCATCAATATTTTCTTTTCTTCTATTTATTTATTTATTTTAAGATACATTTTGTTAATGATTGTTGTCAATACAAGTGTATAACTATTTTTGAGCTTTAATGCATTTTAAAATTAAATAAAAATTAAAAAATTAAAATTAAAATTAAATTTAACTATCCCACTATTTTACTCAAATAACAATATTTTCATAATTTACTTATTGGTGCTTGGTTCAAATAGCGGCATCCTAACTATTAATATTTTTTTTTTACTTAGAGAAAGTGGTGTAGGTTTTAGGTGAAATATGATATTAATTAATCTAGAGTTGCTCCAAAAATATGAGAATACTTAAAATGCTTATATCATTTATTCATATTGAATAGAGATCGATTTCGCCATAATTAACTTCATTTTCTATTCATTTAAAATAGAATTCCTTAATTATAAATATATCGTTTTTTCAGTGTATTTTAAAATTTGATGGTCTAAAACGGACCTATAAAAACGATACAGAATTTGGTCAAAATAACAAAAATTTGAAGTGTTATGGATTTTTGGGTAATTGAAAAAGACTGATGATGAAGGTCAAATCTTCGAACCTATAGTCTCAAAGAAATCAATTATATAAATAGGTACATATTTATATTCTGTATTTGTTTATTTGCATTGAGTAGAGGACAACCTCATTGATTTCACTTTAAACAAATAATAATTATATATAATAGCATAGATTCATTTGCACCAACGCTTAGATAATTCTGCCGACAGGGAGCGCTGATGCCGCGTCGGTATATTTGCGGCAAATTTGAAATATAATTGTAATTTGAAATCGAATTTCGAAATAAAAGACTCCAATTGATTTTAAATTAAAATAAATATATTGATAATTATTCCTCCCCTCCCCCTCACCACTCAAAAATTAAATATTCAATTCGCTTTTCTTTGCGCACAGAAAAATTAAATTAATCACATCTTATTTGATTTATATTTTATATGTTATTTGTTTATTTTTTAATAATTTGCCACTTTTTTATAATTTTTTAAAAATCTAAATTTTGTTATTCTTATTTTTTGATTTTTACAAAATTGAACGACTTAAGACACGCATGCCCGAGTTTCTCATGGCAATATTGGAGCAGACTGTCATAAAAACAACACCTGATCTCTTTTAAATATTTGGAGCCTTATATGGATCAAATTAAAAAAATGATATAATATAATTCTCCTCCTCACACGATCCCACTTATTTAAATAAATCTACATATTTCACACAACAAAAAATATCACAATGCTGTAGATTATAGAAAAAAAATACTTCCAGACTCATATCTAGAGCCTCATTTTTGTAGCTGTGTCAGGACGAAAATGAGGCGAAACTTTTAAGAGACTATGTATTTTCTAGAGTTTACGGGTATACATTTGGAGTGTGGTTTCTTAAGAGGAATAAAATTTTTGGACCGAGACGCTGCCCGCCAGGGCACTACCCCGGAGGGCCGAGCTTCGAGGGCGTGCCGAAGTCACGCACGAAAAGCTCGTAATTATATATTGAAGGAGACAATAAAAGAGTATGTTTTCTACTGGAATTATAAATTTCTAATTTATTTATAACGAGACTATAGTTTCGGAGGCTTTGCCCTCTTCATTAGTCTATTATAATTAATTCCTGTGAATCAATTATAATAGACTGATGAAGAGGGCAAAGCCTCCGAAACTATAGTCTCGTTATAAATAAATTAAAAATTTATAATTCCAGTAGAGAACATACTCATTTATTGTCTCCTTCAATATATAAAAATTCTGCTACTCTCGGAACAAAAACATTCAATTTAATAATTATATAGGTATACTGGTATTTTAAATTTATTTTTGAAATACCAATTAAAAATTTGCTATACTAAAAACTATAATAGGCAATATATTTATTTATTAAGAAAATCAATAGTTTACGTTATTTTATATCAAATAGTGACGTTCACTGGTCCAATCCCAAGGGTTCTATTCTAAATGGGTAAACTATATCAAAAATTCAAATATTAAACAATTATTTAGTTTTATTTATTTATTTATTTATAACTGGGTTTTGAGTCTACTGATTTGACCTGCAATGGAAAATGTGTAGTGGGGGGAACATTTGATCTACAAAGGGAGGAGTGGGGGGGGGTCGTTACTAAACAAATAAACTTTGTATATCATACAATATTCAAAAAGAAAATATTAAACAAAAGCCATTAATAAAATAATTTTCAAGACAAATTAATATACCTACATTCAATATTGAAATAAAAAATGTTTCGATTTTATTTATTTAAATTAAATAAATCAATCAAAATCTTTTTTAGAAAAATCTAGAAACTTTTCAGGAAAAACTTTCCTTTTATCAATCGAAATTTGAAATTAAAAAAAAAAATTGCTTTAAAAAGAAATGATAAACAAATTTAAAATAAATTTTTGTTGTTTAAAATTTCGATAATTTCTAAAATATCTTTTTACGATAGGATTGGAAAATTGCAAGGTTTTCCGGATTGATATTTATTTAGGTAGTAAATTTTTTTCTTAAATTGAAATTGCTGTGAACTCAATTTTTAATGATGGACATCAAGGGCGGATCCAGGAATTTTTTATGGGGGGGGGGGGGGAGAATGTATATAAGGTGCCCGATGTATATAAGAACTTTATTTTCAATTTTAAAATTTTTAAAAAAATAAATGTTTTTTTTTTTACAAATTTCATATCTCATATTTTAAGTTCATTAAAATAAAAAAAATAAAAAATTGTTATAAATTCCCTGTCGATTTGGCCGCCGTTTTTGGCCTCTGCGTGCGACGCACGTGTTGCACTCACGCCAGGCACGGGCCTGTATGGGGGGCGATCGCCCCCTCCGCCCCCCCCCCTGGATCCGCCCTTGATCTACATACATATTTTGATATGTTTCGGTTTTTTACAGAGAAGGCCTTCTTCAGCGCCTACAATGACAATTCATAAATTAATGCATTAGTCTGGCAAAGGCAAGTACATGTTAAGCATATGTAAATGACTAGTACAGTCACCACCCACCACCAGAGGTCTCTACTGTAGATTAGTGTTAAGTTAGGAACATATTTGAAAGGGAAGTGTCACTTGTTATGTTTACACCAAGAGACAAACAATTTGTAATTTAATTTCTAAATTATTTTTGACAACAGATTTTATTATGCCTGAAAGGGATAATACAATATATATATATATTTATATTACAAAGAATACAATAAAGATAATTATTATAATAAAGAAACTAAGCTGAAAGGGATAATTAAATTACAAGTTGTTTGTCTCTTGGTGTAAACATAACAAGTGACACTTCCCTTTCAAATATGTTCCTAACTTAACACTAATCTACAGTAGAGACCTCTGGTGGTGGGTGGTGACTGTACTAGTCATTTACAAATATATAAATATAATATAAAATTGACACAATTAAGAAAGTGTAATTTATATAAATTTATTAAATTTTAAAATGTGGTTTTCTCAGACTTATGCATTTTATATTTTATTATTTGCTTAACATGTCCTTGCCTTTGGCAAAGACTAATGCATTAATTTATGAATTGTCATTGTAGGCGCTGAAGAAGGTTTTCTCTGTAAAAAACCGAAACATATCATATGTTATATGTCTACCATCACAACACACATTAAAAATTTAGTTCATACGTATCTCAATTTAAGAAAACATTTTACTACACACCTGGTAAATAAATATCATTCCGGAAAAACTTACAATTTTGCAACCCTGTCGTAATCTTTTACGGCCAGTCACAGTGGAACCAATCGGCTTTGCCATTAACATTATTAATCTTTTTTTTTAATCTTTTTCAATTTCAAAATTTTACATAAAAAGCAAGGAATTTAAAAAAAATATTTATTTTAGAAATGATCGGGATTTTTAACAACATAAACTCGTTATAAATAAATAAAATTTATAATTCCAGCAGAAGACACACTCTTTTATTGTCTCCTTCAATATATAAAAATTCTGCTACCCACTGCAAAAAAATTTTCAATTTAACATAAACTCAATTTACAAAAGGTTAAATAAGGACTGTTTTTTAAATATTTTTCATAAATTAAAAAAAAAATATTTTTTCTTAAATAATTATATTTTTTTATTTTTATTCAATGAAATTTCATCCCCCAAGAGATTCTTTATCATTCTCTATTTTCAAAATATTTATTTGTTTATAGTTGTTATATATACTTCCTTTTTAAAGTAAATATTTTTTCAAAAAATTTCAAATTTCATTTGATAAAGGTAGAATTTCCTTTGAAACGTTTAATAAACCTTTCTAGATTGTTCGAGAACAGATTTCGATTTATTTATATACAATAGTATTATGTATTTATTTCAATTACTGCCCATTCCTGTATGAATAAAACTCACGCCAGATTTTTTTATCCTCTGCAACAAGTGCTCACTACAAATTGAATGGCGTAATAATGATCATTCTAAATAGATCAGGTTTTGTAGTACCTATGTACCAATTAGATATACCTATACCTAATTCTATCGATAAAGAAGAGCTCTTCATTATCTATCCAAACACGTAAATAGATAAAGAAAACATAAAGAGTAGCTGCAGTGGCGGGGGCGGCGGGGGCGGTAGTGGTTTTATAAGGAATGGAAATGTAAATTGCTGAATTTATTTCCTCAAAATAATTATTCGTAAAAGATTTCTTTTTGCCTCTAAATATGAAGCGATTTTCCGCATGGCGTCCGCATTTTCTCCTAAAAGGGGTGGCTGGCGTTTTACTCGGCAGAGAAAGAGAGGGGTTGCGGGGGTGCGCATGCGCTTGACTGCACTGCTCATTGATTGGATCTCCTCTCTCTATCTCTGGGAGACGCCGGCGTCCCTCCCCTCCACCACCCCTCTGCATCCTACATCCCTATAGATATAGCTATATCACCCATGGAGAGATACCTGCCCCCCTCGGCCCCCTCCACGGCTGGATGGTTCACATGACAACACATGGCGCGGGGGTGGAGTCTCCCTCCCCCTCAGCCCTCTCCCCTCCCCTCTCTATTGCTTCAAGCTAAATCTGAGGGAATATAATTCGGCCTCTCCTAAACAGAAAATACCAAATATTCTCCTCACTAAATAAAAATGATTTTTTGCTCTTGTTTAATTATATAGATAGTACCTGGCCACCGAGCGATGCTCGGTAATTTTTTGCTTCAGTTAAAAGCTATATATTAATCTCCGATTTCTGAAAAACAAAATTGTCTTTAAAATCTTTAAACGTCTCTATCTCCGTAAATAATAGTCTCAGAGCCTTAAAACAATCGAATTTATAAGATTTTTTTTTAATTTCTGAAAATTGTTTTTGTCTTTAAAATCTTTAAACGTCTCTATCTCAGTAAATGTTTTTAGTGTAAATTTTTACCCCAGAGCTCCGCGGACTACACTTTAAGTATCACTACTCTAGATGATTAACGCTAATGAAGGAAAAAAAATGGCTGTCCCAAAATTTTATAAATTAGGAAAAATTGAATTCGGCCTGTCAAGGAAGCCTCTGTCTAATAAAAACTCCCAACTGTTGAAATCAGTTTCGGCTTTATTAGTTATAACTATGAAACTCAAGATTTAATAATCTTTTTTTTTGAAAATGGTTGGATTGTTTTTAAAAAATCAGCTCGGGTTAAAATTAACCAATGTATATTAAAAAGAGAAAGAATTTAATTTTTAGAACAAATTCTAAGATTTTAGTAGAAATATTTTTAAATTGCGATATAAGAGGGACTCTAAACTGAGAACTAACATGCTTTCCGGGCAGTCAGCTCACACTCCCGAAAAGAAAAACCTCTCTCTGAATCGCAATATAAGATATAAGCTCAGAAATATATTAGTTATAATGCCATCTTCAGTTCTAATGAGTTGTCATGAGCATAAACTGCATAAATATCAATACAAAAACATAATTATTAAGATGTGAATTTAATTTTATTTAGAAGAGAATCTAGGATTTTAGTAGAAATATTTTTACATTGTTGGGAATCGAACTCAAGCGCTAACTAAGCTTGCAGGGTCATTAGCCAAACCCTTAAGACGAATCTCCCTCCGACATGCAACATATATAAAAAATCCATCTTTCTTCAAAAAAAGAAACTCAAAAATGCTTAAATCTTTACATTAATTATTTATAATAAATTATATAAAAAATAAATAATTAGTTTTTAAAATATTGAGGCAAATATTGTAAGAACTAATGATTTATCTATCTATATAAAATTAAGGTTTTGTCTGTACATTGGTCCAAATCACGTCAAATTTTGGTTGCACACGTTTCAAGCAAAGTTATGAACGAAAACACCCTCAACAAAATTTCTGTCTGTCTATCTGTCTGTTTCAGTGGTTTCGGCGAAAAGTTGCTCACGATTCACGTCAAAACGGCAGAAAGGATTATTATGAAATTTCATATTTGTATCAGATGTCTTCTAACTTATGTTTTTAGCTATATAACGTTTTGATATTTTAACTCCAAAAGGGGGTTTGGGGGGGGGGGGCGCAAAAATAAAAATTTCAAATAACTCCCAAATTATTAACTCTACGGCAAACTTTATAATGAACAAAGTTGTAGGGGATGTGATTTCTGACAACTTTTGTTTAAAAAATTCCCCTAAAAAACTACCCAAAAAGGGAGGGGGGGTGAAAAATATGTAAATTCTTGCCCTTGGAGCAAACTCAACCAAATTTTGTATACATAATCTGTGGGTCACTAGAGAGCTAGAAATGCCAAAACTAACCACCCAAAATGGGGGAGGGTCAAAAAATGAAAATTCTTGCTCTTGGACCAAACTCAACCAAATTTTCTATACATAATCTGTGGGTCACTAGAAGGCTAGAAATGCAAAAACTGGGTGCGGAGGGTGGGTGCGGGGGTGGAGTAGGGGGGGTTAAGGAATAGGGTGCGCAGGGTAGAATTGGGGTGGAGTGAGGGAGTAAGGTGGAGTAGGGGTGCAGGGGTGGAGCGAGGGGGGTCCAGGGACTAGGTGGGGGTGGGGGGCACGGGTGCAGTGTGCGAGGGGTAGGGCTGCTGGGTGGGTTTCGGGTGGTGTGGAGGGTGGGATTGGAGTGTGAGGGTGTGGTTCGTGGGTTGGGGGTCCAGGGGGCGTGCCTTGCAGCTAGTTTTTTATATAATTTATGTATTATGTTTTTGTATTGATATTCATGCAGTTTATGCTCATTCCAGCTCATTAAAACTGAAGATGGCGGCTTTATACCTATAATTAAAGACGAAACTGTTTTCTACAATTGGGAGTTTTTATTAGACAGAGGCTTCCTTTACAGGCTGAATTTCACTTTTCCTAATTTATAAAATAAATTATTAAATCGAAATGAATATCAGATTTAGTAATACAATCGACTCTCGATAATTCGAACCTTGATAAATCGAATTTTTTGATAATTCGAACTCTTCAGCTGTTAACTTCGGTAAATCGAAAAAATGCTGTGTATTTTGATACGCTCGATAACTCGAAATCCTTTTCATAACAAGAAGGGGAGAGAACGTTCTATAATTCAAATTTTTCCTACAAAAAAAAAAAAAAACTATTCTTAATTTTTTTAATTATGTATGTTATTATCTATTCATCTATTGCAATGTTAATACATATTTTAATACACATTTTTGTTCTTTTTCATTATTTTTACTTTTTTACTTGAGGCTATATATAAAATCTATCTAAGCTCATACATATTTACAAAAATATAATAAAAACTTAATAATTCAAATATTTTTTCTTTCTTCTTGATAATTCAAACTTCTTGAATCAATTCGAAGTCTCGATAATTCGAATTTTTATTGTAGTGCCTTGGATTTCGAATTATCGAGAGTCGACTATATAACATTTAAAATTATTAATTAATTCAGTGAAACAACGTACCGTGTCTTGAAAATTTTTCACTTTTTCCTCCAATATTATTTTTAAAAAATCTTAAAAACTCTCCTACCGAACACAAAATGCACTACAACCAGAAGAGAGCCACCCTCTTAAATTCTTCTTTCTAATCTCATTGAAAATCAATTAAGAATGAAAATCCTATCGACTCTGAATTTAGAAATGCCGATTAATATAAAAAAATATCTATCTACATATATAGACCAGAAATATAAGAGCTAGAAACCGAGGGACGGCGACCTTCAGAAAAGTTGTTCAGGCATGATTGAACGATCTACGATCAACGATCAACGATCGACGAGAGACCCCTGAATAAATTAGTCAACACCCACACACCCACGCTATTGCATACAAATACAAGTTATTGGACAGATTCCGCCTGTAATATTAGCATTGCATTAGATATTCTATTAACGAGTAAAGCCGATGCGTTTCTAGTCAAACTCCAAGTTGGATCTTCAATTATTAATTTCCATTTTAATTTTTAGTTATCATTCTTTTTAACCGACTTCAAAAAGGAGGAGGTTCTCTATTCGATTGAATTTTTTTTTTTTTTTTTTTTTTTTTTGTGCCTATGTTACCTCATATCTCCGCCAATTGTCAACCGATTTTGAAAATTTTTTTTGCATTGGGTCCAGTCTAGCTTCCGATTGGTCCCATTTTTTTTTCGATTTTTTTTCATAGGTATTAGACCTTTTTTATTAGGTTTGTTTAGGTTTGTTTAGACCTAACCTCTTTGTTTATGAACCGATTTCGATGGTTCTTTTTTATCCGAAAGGGGGTGTCTTAGGGATGGTGTCATATTAATTTGGTCAAGTTCTTGATGATATAATCACTATTAATAACATCACTAAAAAGAGAAAAATAAAAATTTTTAAGAAAAAATAAAACCGACTTCAAAAATAGTGCAACAAAATATAAAAATACACTAAAAGGTATAAAATAATTATTATCTTATTTAGTTATCTAAACGACGAAATATTAACACGAAATTACTTTTTGAAGTTGGTGCCAAACATATACCTTTTATGAATCGCACTCGACGGATCTTACTTAGTACGTTTGGCGGGTACGCTCGCTTATAGGTATAGTTTGTTTGGCACCGACTTTAAAAAGTAATTTCGTGTTAATATTTCGTCGTTTAGTTGTAACTAAATAAGATAATAATTATTTTATACCTTTTAGTGTATTTTTATATTTGTTGCACTTAATTTTTTGAAGTCGGTTTTTATTTTTTTCTTAAAAATTTTTTTAAGGTAATCTTTTCATGGACTGGTGGAATTTTAATGGAAAATTGATGACCTGCAGCCAATGGATAATTAATATTAAAATTCCTAATAAAATTCATTTATTGAACGCCACTTTCGTCTTCTTAAAAACCGACGTTTCGAAGGACCTTCAGGGTTTAAAAGGGACAACGAAGGAAACTTTAATCCCATCTATAAACTTTAAAAATGTCTAGATAATAATTAGCCAAAAACTTACAAAGGTATAGGTACTCGTGTATATGAAACGTACATTTCTTTACATCAAGCAGATGACAAACTCAATGATTTCTCCTTAAAAATACATCTTGAAATTGGAGGAAAAGTGAACCTTTTTCAAAACGCTTTTAGTTAAATTAATACATTTTATTGTTAAATCTGATATTCATTTCGATTTAGTATTTTCTTACCTATACACTAAAAAAATTATTTCTTTACCAATAGTAAATATATTGATAGAGTGGAGCATTTTTAATGAACTCTTTTTTATTCCAAAGATATTTGATTAATAATCAAGATATATTTAAATCATTCCAAATATGACCAAATTTTTAGATATTTAATCTAAATATATAATATACTTGAGTGATCTATATTATTCTATTAGATATCTCTTAATATCAAATGAATGTCTTGTTTCCTTCTAGAGAAAATCTTATCTACTCTTATTAAACGACAAAAATTGTATATTTATTTATTTATTTGTATATATATTTGTTTATATATTTGTATCTTGATTATATTTTGAAAACGACTCTACCGATTTTGATGAAATTCACGGGTTAGGGGGTTTTTGGGGTGACAATTCGATCTGTCACGGTCTCATCTTCGACAAAAATGTTTTTGATGGGTTTTTTCGTAATCAAATTAATTATTCTCAGGTAGACAAATCCCATCCTTAGGGTTTTAAAAAAGGTTTCCCTTTTCCTTTTATACCCAGGCAGACAATGGGTTGTTTGTTTCATTGTTCTAAAAGGCCTTGAAGAAGTATTGTGATTGTGGATTTTAACATATTTTGTTCTCCCTAAACGTTAGAAATATTAATAAACGTTTTATAATTGTTTTTATAAAGAACATTATTTATTTAATAGAATAAAAAAATAATCAAGAATTTATTTAAAAATATATTTCGCATAAGCAGGTCTCAATTTTCTGAAAAAACAACACATTTTGATAGGTTTTATTTATTTATTAATTGGATGAATAAAAATGAATCATATGGTTGAATCAAAACAGATGCAGAAGGTGGGGCGTAGTGGTGGGGAATCCGGGGGTATGGAGAGGTTTCGGGGGTGGGGTCGAGCGGGGTGGAGGTGGGGGGGGGAGGGGGCTACATTGGGCGACTATTATATATTTTTGTATTTTTTTAATTTGAAAGCGGATCTCAAATAAAAATCGACATTTTTATCAGAATTTTAAATTAAAAATAATATTAAAATAAATCTTTTAACTAAAGGGAGAAGTTACCGAGCATCGCTCGGTGCCTCCAGGTACTTATATCTAAACGAATGTTTTTTTTTTTTTTTATCATAAAACGATTTTTTTGCAAATAGTGATATCTTAATAATTAAGATATTAAAATTAATATTTTCATAATTTACTTATTGGTGCTTGGTTCAAATAGCGGCATCTTAACTATTAATATATCTAGGGTTGGTCAAAAAATATGAGAATACTTAAATACCAAATTTATACCATTTATTCATATTGAACAGAGATCGATTTCGCCATAATTAACTTAGCCATCTATTCATATCAAATATAATTTCTTAACTATAAATATATCGTTTTTTCAGGGTATAAGTTGTTTATTAAATAAATTGGCGATAAGTCCATTTGAAAATTGAATCATCCCTTTTTGGTTTGCTAATATAAAAAGAAAATCCTCTCGTCCTTTTAATATAATTTGAAATAAAATTTAATTTAATTAACATTATTCTAACGATTATATATTAATATAATTATATCAAGTGCTGCTGCTGCCTTGCCTGCCTGCCTACCGGGAAATTTTGTTGAAAAACTTGTTCTCCAACTTACCGTAAAAACGAGGAGGAGGTTTTATTTGTTCGACGAAAGAGAGAGAGAGAGAAATGTGGGGGTGAATTCAAGAGAGAACGAACGAAAGGGGTGGTTTTTGTGCGGGGGTTAAAAGCCCCCTAAGAAATGGCGAACAGCCAAAGTTGTAACTTGCCAAAAAGAGAAGACGAAGAAAGAGCAAGGGTGTGTGTGTGTGTGTGTGTGGGTGTGGGTGAGGTGGAGGTGGATAAAGCACGGGTTAGAGACGACAGTCTTGGTGCGGGGGTGCGGGGGTGGGTGCGGGGGTGCGCCAAAGGGATACAGAACACAACGAGGCAACGAGAGAGAAAGAGAAAGAAAATAAAATAAAACAAGTTAAGAGAAAATTAGTTTCGTCGTCGACAACGTCGTCGTCGTCGTCTACGACGTCTATGACGTCATCCTCTACGATCTACGAGGAATAAACTTTTTCGGGGTATCATTTGGTTGCGTGAAGAACTTTTCCTCCTCCTCCTCCTCTTGGAAAAGCCTAACTCAACAAGGCAAAATACTTTCGAAAATATATAGCAAGAGAAAGTTTCGTTGGAAGCGTAACTCTTTCAACTTAAGAAATTAATACTTTCGAATGTTCATTCAATTATTCATTTATTATCAGCCACAGCCACACGCATTCCATTTATATACTAGAGAGATTGCGGATTCTTTTGGAAAAATTCGAAATTGGCTGTTCATTCGTTTTTTTTCTTCTAAAGGAATTCCTTGTTATTTGTCGCTCTCGTAAGGGACTTGACTCGCAAGCAAGGGTGGATCCAGGGGGGGGGGGGCGGAGGGGCGATCGCCCCCCCCATAGAGGCTCCGTGCCTGGCAAAAATTTTTTCTAAAAAAAAACATTTATTTTTCCAAAATTTTTAAAATTGAAAATAAAGTTCTATGTGTGTGTGGGGGGGGGGGGGCGGCGTCACAATTCGATCGCGACACACTTCCGAGATAAAAAGTAGATCTTACATCGGGCACCTTATATACATTCACCCCCCCCCCCATAAAAAAATTCCTGGATCCGCCCTTGCTCGCAAGTGCCCGAAGAAAATGAAATACACTCTTCAAGTCTCGATAAGTACACATTTGAGCCAAGTTCCAACTTTCTTACTTAAACGGTTTACTAATATAATAATAGTGCCTGGAGCACTGAACGATGCTCGGTAACTTTTTACCCCTAGATAGCTTAAGTTTCAAATTTCAAGGCTCTGCGACTTTCCGAAGACGAGACATGAACGATTAAAATATTTATTTTGCGACATGACTAATTTACACCCCTTTCCTTTATTTCAATCGGATTAAAATTTATACACGACTAATAACTCATGAGACTTGATAAGTTCACCAATTTTTAGTGAAATCGTTAAAGCCGTTTTCGTGAAACCGATTCTATATATAAACAAGAATTGTTCGTTTAATATAATAAAAGTACCTGGAGCCACCGAGCGATGCACGGTAACCCCTGCCCCCCCCCCCCCTCACGAAACCACACACCTCGCCCCACCACTACACCCTCACTCCCCCCCACCCCACCCCAACCGAACCTCCCATCCCCGGATCCTCCACAACTGCACCCCCCACATCCACCCCACCCCGCACCCAGTTTTTGCATTTCTAGCTTTCTAATGTTCTACATATTATGTGTATATTTGTTTACTCGTATACCAATTTGCCCACATTAGTTCATATTGATAAACATTATAAAAAAATAAATAGGAAAATAATAATAAAAAAATAATCGTATAGGATCTAAAATAAAAACATAAAATTAAATAAGATTTGTTTCCAAGTTATATAAAAAAGCCACTTCAACCACTTTATTTGTAAACACACCTGTAATGTTATGATTTAAACACCTGTTAATTAAAAACAAACAAAAAATTTCCAATTTTAATATATATATATATATATTAATATTTGCTATAACCTATTAGTGGGTTTTAAAATTAAAAAACCAATTAAAAATAAAAGATAATTGAAAAAATGTAAACAAACTTTTTTATTGAGATTTTCATCTATCAATAATTACTTTAATTAAGAAAAGATCAATTAATATGAAATTTGTTGACGTCCAGACCTAGCCAGATCGTTTTCTCTTCCTCAAAACTTGTTAATAGAGTTGGTTTCATCAAAATCGGTAGAGCCGTTTTCAAAACATAACTAAGACACAAATATATATGTATATATATATAAACAATTTTTGCTCGTTTAATAAGAGTAGATAAGATAAGATAAGATAAAATTCCCAAAATGCTAAGTTTTCATTTTTTTTTGCTCCAATTTTTGAGACGATGGATCAAAGCTCAAAAATCAAAACAGAGATGATTCAGAGATAGTGTTTTCGGCTAAACATGTTATTTCCCTAATATGAAACATAAGCTTACACTTACACTTTTTACTTTCACATTTATATTCGATAGAATATAATGGGGAAGTATTGCGATGCCCTGTCTGGTTAAAAATTCAAGTTGCAAAAAAAAATTGCTTTGCCCAATAGTTTGAAAAAAGAATACTAATGAAGTAAGCGATTCCACATAAAATCATAAACTTTCTTAAAACACTGAGATTTGTATATATATATATACTTAATGAAAAACTTCCAAAATAGGTATCTCGTATATCTATACAGTATGTCTCAAAAAAATGTACTAACACTTTGACTGTGCTAACATGCTGTCTTTTGTGTTAAGGCGTCTGCGCTAGAAATGATACATTCCAACACTAATCCAGGTTCTAAACGAAGACGATCCTGACCGAAGAGTTCAATTTTGTGAATGGTACCTGGCAAAATGTGCAGAAGAAGCAGGGTTTCCACACAAAATTGTGTGCAGCGATGAGGCCTCCTTTAAATTAAATTTCTCCATTAATCAGGGGTCCTGTAAATCTGCATGTAACAGTTGAACTTACCAGGGGTAACAGTGTGGTATAGGATATCCGCATTGGCCATCATACGATTCCAAAAGACCTGCTTCGTGACGTTTTCGAATCCCTTCGTTCGCGTTATCAGCGTTGTCTGGACAATGATGGTCACCAATTTGAACATTTGCGAATATGATTCTTCAATTACATTTGTCTTCTGTACTTGAAGCCTTTCAATTTCTCTCTATGTTCATAAATCATGGTTTCCTCGTCATTCGAAGTGTTAGTACTTTTTTTCGGGACACCCTGTATATAACCTAAATCGGTGGTTCTTAAACTTTTGAAGTCGTGACCCACTTGAAGTTCTATAAAAAGGCACATTGTACACAAAATGCTAAAAAATATAGGGGAAGGGTGGCCAAGCTGGGCACTATACCCATGCTAAGAAATTTTTTTTTTAATAAGTAAAAATTGAAAAAAAATGAAATTTTAGCAAAAGATAGTTTCATTATTTAGATTTATGGAAAAAACATTATTTTGACTTAATGTCGGTTACTTAAAACCAAAAAATAAATTCTCCGCAGCCCTATCAAATGGCCACTTTGCCATACTGGGCAGGGCAAAATGGCCATTTGGTGGCCACTATGCTCGATATAAAAAAGAACTGTTTGACTTCATTTTAAAGAATATAAATGTGTGAAAGAAATTTATTTACACACATCACAGATTGAAAAATTGTTCCCACAGAATCTGCAATCAGAATCTCTGACGTCACAGTCTTCAAGCACAGCACGATTTGTTCCTTTCGATTTCTTTTTGGTTCAAGTAAGTCAAAAGATTACACTTGGACACCCCTAGTCTAATTAATTGACCTTCTAGCTTCGTACTGTATAAATTCGAATTGACGTATATTAAAACAGGGAATTTATACTTTAATATTCGATACTCGATCTTGAGGGGTGAACCGCGACCTAATATGCTGTACACCTACTTCCACTTGTACTTCCAAATATTTCCAAGTACTTCCAAATGTTTCCAAGTACTTTCAAATATTTCCAAGTAGTTTCAAATATTTCCAAGTTTTCCAAAGATTTCCAAGTACTTCCAAAGATTTCCAAGTACTTCCAAATGTTTCCAAGCACTTTCAAATATTTCCAAGTACTTCCAAAGATTTCCAAGTACTTCCAAAGATTTCCGAGTACTTCCAAATGTTTCTATGTACTTTCAAATATTTCCAAGTACTTCCAAAGATTTCCAAGTACTTCCAAAGATTTCCAAGTACTTCCAAAGATTTCCGAGTACTTCCAAATGTTTCTATGTACTTTCAAATATTTCCAAGTACTTTCAAAGATTTCCAAAGTACTTCCAAAGTTTTCCAAGTACTTTCAAATTTTTCCAACTACTTTCAAATATTTCCAAGTACTTTCAAATATTTCCAACTACTTTCAAATATTTCCAACTACTTTCAAATATTTCCAAGTACTTTCAAATATTTCCAAGTACTTTCAAATGTTTCCAAGCACTTTCAAATATTTCCAAGTACTTTCAAATATTTCCAAGTACTTCCAAAATACTTCCAAAGAGGTGAACACCTACTTCCAATCGCGGATCACCCCTCGCTCGATCTATTAATATTTTTTTTTCAAATTCATTTTATTATTAATTACATTTATTTATCATTTTTTCTAGTGTTTAATTTTTATTCAACTAATAATTAACTCTCAATCTCTTTTTTTGACCCTCTCTCCCTCTCTATATATTTATATTTAATTATTTATTTCACATTCATATTCCCTTTAATTTAGATTAATTTTAATTTTTTTCGAATATATCTCTCTCTCTATACACATATATCGTTTTTTTTTTTTTTTTTTTTTTAGTTTTCTATATGAAATCACTTTTGATGATATTTTTTCAAGCGTGATATATGAATATATATTGGACGATGATGAAATAAATTAAAATTAAAAAAAAATGTGTATTTTATAATAAATAACAGAGATAAAATAATGAGTATGAGAGGGTGGGAAGAGTATGTGGGTGGTAAGTTGCGGGGGAGGGAGAAAAAATGAAAATCAAATTTAAAATAAAAAAAAAATCAATCAATTCAAAAAATAAATAAATAATAATAACTAGATTGAACATGATTTAACTTAATATATCATTTGTGAATATATAAAACCATATATATATATATATAATTATATGTAGGTATATCTATATATTTGAATAATATTGGAAAATTCCTGGCTTTGATCTCTAATATTTGTTTGATACACCAATAAATAATATTTTTTTTATCTAAATTCATTTTAATTTAATGGTACTTTATTAAATATCTATTTTTATCAATATATTTATTCAAATTGCTATTATGTCACTTTTTTATATTTAGGGGAATGTGTGAAGGGCTGAAAATATTCTTTATTTTGAAAAAAATAACAAGAATTATAACTAGAGATAAGATTTAAAAATTTTAAAAATTTAAATAATTAAAATCTCAAAAGGCCGATAATAATCTAAGATGTTATAAATGAAAAAAATACAAATCTTTTATAAAAAACAATCCGAAACAAGTTTATTTAATAGCCAAACGTTTCGGGAGAATTTCTCCCTTTCTCAATGGTAATTTTTTCATCATCATCATCATCATCATCATTGAGTATACAGTCCTAAGACTGGTTTGATGCAACAATCCGTCTCCACTCGACTCTGTCCCCCGCCAGCTGTTTGACCTCTCTAAATGTCTGGCATCCTGTATCCCCAATTATTTGGTTGAAATATTCTAATCTGGGTCTTCCCTTCCCCTTTTCTTTCCCACCTCCCCTCCAAGATATCCCTAAGCAGTTCCCCATGTCTCAGAGTGTGCCCCATCATCTGACCTCTTCTCTTCTTCAGACTCTTCCACAAGGTTCTTCTTTCTCCGATTCTTCCAAAAACTTCTTCATTTGTAATTTTATCCATCCATTTGATATTCATCATTCTTCTGTAGCACCACATTTCGAAAGCCTCCAATCTCTTTCTCTCCGCTTTTCCAATTGTCCAGGTTTCACACCCGTACATGGCTATGCTCCATACATATGTCTTCAATAGCAACTTCCTGTTTTCTAAGCTGATTGAGGAGGAGCATAGTAGTTTTTGTTTTGAATTAAACCCCATTTTTGCTTGGGCAATTCTTGATTTAATTTCGTTTTCGCTCCTCCCATCCCATGTTATTTTACTTCCTAGGTAGCGGAATTCCTCTAACTTCTTCTAGGTTTTCTTGGTTAATTTTGATGCATTCCTGTCTCGTTTGTTCTTTTTTTGTACATACTAGGACCTTGGTTTTATTCTTGTTTATTTTCATTTTGATTTCTGATTTGATTTTCAAAAAAAGAAAAAAAAGTTTGCTTTCTCTAGAATTTAAAAAGCAACACTAAGATATTAAATATTTTTATAAATAGACAATTGTACATATTGTCTTGGTGACCAGATTACTTTTAATTACCTTCGGCTTTTAAATAAACGTGTTTTGGATTGTATTTTATAAAAGATTTGTATTTTTTTCATTTATGAAAGGGGGGGGGGGATCTTAAAAATTGTGATGTCACAAAAGCTAAATTAAAATTTTTTAAAAATTATAGGGTATAGAAGTGAAAGTGTGACGTCACAATACAGGGGGGAGGCTCAATGAAAATGTGACAGGGGGTCTAAAAGTCTTGAAATTCGTGTGACGTAATTTATGGACGGCCCCTTAGAAGTGATCGCCCCTTCAGGATTCGAACCCAATTCGAATCTAATCTTGCATTTCGGGCAGATAGCTTTTCCATAGAGACGAGATCCTTCTTGACATGTTCATTAAAGTCTCTCAGTTCTATTAAACTTTTCCCTATAATGGTTAATTAAATATGTTGAAATAATTTATTGATTGTTTTTCATATTAAGTAAATACAATTTTTTTATAAAACAAATCAAAAAGTTTATTATAAATCCAAACAATTCGGGTGAAATTCTCTCTTTATCAATGGAGATTTGGCAAAAGAGTGGCTTTAAAAACGAACGATAAAGCACTTAATAATTTTTTTGAGATCATATCTATAATAAAAAATAATAATCAATCGAACAGGTGTGTTTTGAACTACCATTTAAAAAAATAATTATTTTTTTAATTCTCCAAAACTCCAAACAAGGTACCGAGCTTGAAAAAGTTTTACTTTTTCTTCTAATATAAAAGTCGTGTTCCGTACATGTTCTATGAAAGTTATATCAGATTATAGATTTTGTTAAGATTTTTTTCAAAAGCAATTAAAAGCCTTTTTCAATGTTTTTTTTTAGATAACAAATCAAATTTTTGGGAGAGTTATAAGTATAAGCCCTCTTGACTAGGTGCAAAATAAGTAGATGGTTAGATAGGAAATAAGATCACTTAGCTAGATTTTGAAGACAATCTTTTAAAATATAGAAAATTCTCTCTCCGGGCACTTGGGACGAGAATCAGTTCACTTGTGAGAGTTGAATATTAAGGAGAGAGGGAATTTGGCAGGGAATCATTCCACGCTAAGCACTCGCCCAGGCAACATCAGGAGAAATTCCAGAAATGGACTCTCGGCTAACATTTGGTCATGCTAGAGTAATTATAATCAACTACTAACATTTGCTATAATGTTTTAAATCAATTTAAATGTCTTTTTCATTAAAAATCATTATCACTATTTCGAACCCCCCCCCCCCCCACATCCTTCCCATTCCAAATTTTTAATTAGATTTTTTAAACATTTTGATCCAAATTAAGTGACTTTTTCATTAAAATTCATTGAGTCTCTCTATTCTCAATTATCTTTTTTACAATATTTTGATTTAAGATTTAATTGTGATCAAAATAGTGGGTGTATGTTCATTAAAGTCTCTCAGTTCTATTAACTTTTCCCAATAATGATTAAATATGGTGAAATAATTTATTGATTGTTTTTCGTATTAAGTAAATACAATTTTTTTTATAAAAAAAAATCATAACGTTTATTAGAAATCCAAACATTTGGGAGAAATTATTCCTTTAACATATATATTGAAAAAATAGTTGCTTTAAGAAGGAATGATAAAGCACTTATAAACAAATAAATATTTTGAAAATACAAAATGGAGCGGATTGTATTAGAGATGAAATTACCTCAAATAAAAATAAAAAAATGTATAAATATTTACAAAAAATTATTTTTTCTAAAAAATTTCTGATAAATTTTAGGCTTAATATCTGACCTTTTATTAATTGAATTTTTGTTGTTTAAGGTAGTTGTTTCGCGACAATGCTACCAAAAAGTTAATACTAGAGTATATAGAACAGACAATATGGATTCATAATTCATAAGGCTAAAACTTTTTGCTGTTTATGTACGACTTCTAGCTAATCCCGTGCTCGTTTGATAAATCTGGCAACACTGTCCGAGCTTGTATATATTTTATCATAGAAATTTCAGATAAAATGCATTTATTAAACAAAAAGTTCTTAATAAGCGATTGTAAGCTGTTGCAACAATGGCTGAAGCGAAAAAACGTCAAAAACTACTAAAGCTAACCAACTTTTTAGGTTAAACAAATGCGTTGTTGCCAGCTTGTTTTTAGTGTAAATTTTTCATTATACATTTTTCATTATTTATTCATTATTATCTCAGAATCTGCGTTATAACTATAAATTAAAATTTTCTTAAAAAATGTATTAGCTATTGTTTAATGTTGGTTTAGTTTTTTATGGTATAACAATGGTAAGAAGAGAGTTTCCCGTATAGTGCAATGTATGAGTCTGAAAAACTCTATCTTTGGAATTTAATATCTCCGGAACTATATTGTTCATAAATTTAAATAATAATCTGTCTAAATTTCTAAAAAATCTTAAGAAAACCCATATGGTGAAACAACTAACTTAATATTTTTAAGATTAATCTTTTTTCTAAATTCAGTTTTTTTTTTCTAAAATTTTGGGATTTGAAAAGTCATCAAAATCAGATTAGTTAAATGCTTAGCTAGCACGGGCTTCTCTGTTCTAATTGAATATTTATGTTCATAAATTCTAGGTTTTAAATACGGTTTTTAAATGTCACAATTCAAGCAATCAATTTTGTAAACTAAGTAAATCATTTTGATTTAAAAGATGATCTTTATCTTTTAATTTTTAAAAAAGAAACTAATATTAATTTTACAATCTGAATATATGAGGACCGATTTATAATGTGAATAGTAAAATACCTAATTAAAATTGTCAATTTATTACATAATGTTTCGAGCTTTATCTGTTAATGAATTGCAATTTAATTTGATCTTTCTTACCTGAGTAGTACTATTAGAGACAACAAATTTAGCATCTAAGGGGGTGAGTTGGGTGCCCTGTAGGGGGTTGTTCGCTCTCTGTGCTGGAAATGAAGGTACCTAAGGATGGGGTGGTTGCAAGTGTGTGGGCTGGTTGACTGCAGGCCGATCCAATTACTCTGAATTCGGTATTATCGTCTAACTGAATTGCTGGCGGGCTAGAGACCCTCTAACCCTGTTAGCGAGGCACGCAGCCCCTCCCGGAATATAACGCAATAAGCGTTATTTGCTATTACGCACCCTTTTTGTATAATGTGTACAACAACCACGAGGGGGTGCTAACAAGATCGTTTCTTCTGTACGAACCACCCCTAAGAACCCCCCTTTCCCCCATCTAATCATATTTTGCTTCTCTCTCTTTCTAATTCTATTTTATGATTAGTTGCGATCCCTTAATAATCCCTATCCATGGCTCGATCTTGTTTGTTTCGAGGAAAATTTAATAATAATGACGTCATCGATAATATAATAATAATAATAATAATAGTGTTATAGTATTAATACAAAAGACCACCCCTGTAGGCAAAAGAATTGTAACTTTGATGATATTTTGGATTGTGTGTGTGTGTTGGCTGTTTTTGTATTGTTTCTCGGCTTCTGATAAATCCCCTCATTGAAATGGAAACTTTTCAATAACTCGTGTTAGGTTGCGGTAATGAAACAATGACATCTGTTCTGTAATACACATCAGCGATTCAGATTGTATCTTAAAAAAAAATAAGAATCGATTTCAGTAGAGAATTTCTATTAAAATAGAAAACAATCAATTCTATTTTTTTCTATAATAATATAAACTTGAGTAAGATACGAGGTAGGTTTCACGAAAAGAAATAAAACAAAATTGAGTTTTGAATTCGATATATTAATATAACATTAATTTAGATTCGACCTCAGCCTTCGCAATTCACTTACATGAATCCAACCATTCAACCTCTAATAATAACCCTATCCCCATTCATTTCGAAAGAAAAGGCCTTAAATTGGATCTCTTAGAATGCACCGAAATAAAACACGCCTCTCTAATAATTCAAATATTTTAAATAATCAATTGGAAGTGTATAAAAATACAATTATTGATCATATGTTATAATAAATTAACTAAACATTCCTTCCATTGTTTGCACATTGAATATACTAGAGTAATTGTACTGCTGCTCATGTACCTTTCAAGTTGTACCTTCTCAGGTACTTGTCCATTCGTTATTATAATAGCACGTATAGGTTCCTTTCAGCCAGTTCAAATCTCAATAGAAAATATTAATTCTTAGAACAACTTCTCCTCTTCCCCCTACTTTGCCCTCACCAAATACATTTAAAAAATTTTTAAAAATTGTTACTTGTAAAACTATTTTTCCAATATATAATCAGTTTTCTTAGACTCCTGATGATGGGCTAACCCCCGAAATATATCGAATTCAAAACTCAATTTTGTTTTATTTCTTTTTTGTGAAAACTACCTCGTATCTTACTCAAGTTTTATTATTATATTAAAATGTTTCACCTAGAACCAACACCGAACTCCTTAAAAGTTATCTATTTTTTTCCTTTGACTGCGATAATAAATAAGAATGGGTTTTTAAATGATCCGTTCACTGCACAAATCAATTAACTTCATAAAACAAAAAGCGGAGAAATTCGATGTAATAATCGAAATTGATGCCTCATTCAGCTCTTATTGTCTTTAAGATGCCTAGAGGATCTCCTAGTGTCTAGAACTCATGCTCTAGACCACGGGTGTCCAATTTTTTGGCTTACACGGGCCGCATTTGAAGTCAAAACAAATGCCGTGCTGTTGAAGCTTTTATTTTTGTGATTAATTTGATTAAAATTTGAATTTTTATTTAAATCACACATAATTAATTATAATTATTTATTGAACTCGAAGAAATAATACAATAAAACTACGACGTTTCGATCGACTTATTCTGCGATTGTTCACGTGTATGAAATCGTTCCTTTGCATGCAGGAAATCCTCATTGGTTTCTATTTATAAAAAATATTTCTATTAAATACAAGACACGATCTTAATAAATTGAAAAACTACACTGAAAAACAATTTCTTTATAGTAAATATATTGATAGAGTTGAACATTTTTAATGAGCTCTTATTTATTCCAAAGATATTTGATTAATAATCAAAATATATCAAAATCATTTCAGATATGTCCAAATTTTTAGGTATTTAATCCAAATATATTATATACTTGAGTGATCTATTTTATTTTATTAGATATCTCTTAATATTAAATGAATGTGTTGTTTACTTCTAGTGAAACCTCTTATTATATCTAAACGAATGTCTTGTTATCATAAAACGAATTAGATTTTTTGCAAATAGTGATATGTTAATAATTAAGATATTTAAAAAAAATAACAAAAATGTTGTTCACATTATTAATTGTTTTTTTTCTTTTTTATTTATTGATAAAAATTATAAAAAGTAAATAGGAAAATAATAATAAAAAAATAATCGTATAGGATCTGAAATAAAAACATAAAATTAAATAAGATTTGTTTTCAAGTTATATAAAAAAAGCCACTTCAAACACTTTATTTGTAAACACACCTGTAATGTTATGATTTAGACACCTGTTAATTAAAAACAAACAAAAAATTCCTAATTTTAATATAATATATTAAAATTTGCTATAACCTATTAGTGGGGTTAAAAATTAAAAAACCAATTAAAAATAAAAGATAATTGAAAAATATGTAAAGAAACCATTTAATTGAAATTTTCATCTGTCAATAATTACTTTAATTAAGAAAAGATCAATTAAGATGAAATTTGTCGAGGTCCAGACCTAGCCAGATCGCTTTCTCATCCTCAAAACTTGTTAATAGAATTTGTTTCATCAAAATCGGTAAAGCCGTTTTCAAAATAGAACCAAGATACAAATATATATATATAAATATACAATTTTTTGCTTGTTTAATAAGAGTAGATAATAATTAATTCAAATTTTCTCTGATTAATTCAACCAAATGAATAATTAAAATAAATACTTATATAATTCATTTGATTGAATATAGATTCTACATCAAATGAATATACTCATCTTCTAGTCAGAAATACAATTTTTTGACGTAATTACGTAATATTCCATTTAAATACCCAACTATTAAATTTAGCTATTCCACTATTTTACTCATGTAACAATATTTTTATAATTTACTTCTTGGTGCTTGGTTCAAATAGAGGCATCTTAACTATTAATATATCTAGAGTTGCTCCGAAAATATGAGAATACTTAAAATACCTATATCATTTATTCATATTGAACAGAGATCGATTTCGCCATAATTAACTTCACCATCTATTCATATATAATATAATTTATTAACTATAAATATATTGTTTTTTCAGTCTAGACTCCCTCCTCTACTGCCAGTAAAATACAATTCTAATTTAACTTAATTGTTTAATTTACCAAAAGTTGTGTGTGAACTTGGCGACAGGTTCACAATTTTAGTAAATTCACCCGAAATTCTTGTTTGAAGAATAAATAAATAAATAAAAGTTAAATAACATTTTAATTATTTTTCATGTTTTAAAACACATTTTATGATTTTTCATTTTTATTTTGTTGTTGTTGTTGTTTTTTGTTTTACTACTTGAGTTTTCATTTTATATTTAACATAAAAAGATATATTGTTTTTTTTTTAATATTAAAGTCGACAGAAGTATTAATTTTTTTTTGTTTTGTTTTTTACTTTCGTACGCGTTTTTTTTTTTGTTTTTTTTTGTTTTTGCAACTCCCGTGTAGAGAGTAGATCTACACTTCAACAAACAACACGAACAACAACAAACACAAAGCTTTTTTTTTCGTCTTTTTCTAATTTAATTAATTTTTACAGCCCCTTAAAACAGTTGAAAGAGAAGAAAAAAGAGAGAATGAGGTTGAAGGGGGTCGGTGGGGGGTGGAGGTTGGGGGGGGCGAGAAGGGAAATTTCTATCCGGCTGTTTCGTTGTTATTGATCCTTAAAAAAAAAATAAAGTAAAATAAAATAAAACAGATGGAGCCGCGAAATAAAAAGCCCGGAGAGAGAAAGAAGAAAGGAAAGAGAGGAAGAAATACCCGGGCAGGAAATTGAAGAATCAAACGGAAAAGAAAAAAAGAAAGAAGAAAAATCGCCACCCTCTAAAGATAAGAAAGATAAAATCGCGACCTTTTGATATTTAAGAAAATGACAGGTTCAGAGATCAAGCCTCAAGAGCCCATTGCCAAATTATTCGACACGTTTACTCAGAACAAACAGCTCATTGGACATTCAATTCAGTCGAGGATTCTTGGTTTTTGATACCATACATACCATGGGACTGTCCTACTTCTACCCACAATTACTAGATGCCTGTGTCTGGATTTAAGGCCGGTTCACACGAGACATTTTCTCCTACTTGTTCGCCTTACTTGCAATTTGGAGGCATGGATGGATAAAAATGACGTCACTCCGGACTGTCTTACTAGCATGCTTGCTTGATTCAAAACATAGACCATGTTCTAAAAAAAAAAATTAAGCTACTTGAACCGGCCAGTAGGCGCCAATCGGAAAGCATTATTTTATCACATGGGTGACATGCGTTGTGGTACATTACATCATCTGATATTTTGTTTCTCACTGTTCAACTCTTTACTGCAATGAATAAAGAGAATCGGGGACGCGGGTGGAGTGTGAGTGTGGGAATCGGGGTGGGGGTCCAGGGGACGTGCACTATATATTTAGCTAACTCGAAGCAAAAAGTTACCGAGGTTCGCTCGGTAGCCAGGTACTAATTATAAAGTGAATAAATTTTGATAAGGTTGAAAAAAGAGAAAAAATTATTATTATTATTATCTTTTTATTAAAAGGCGAGGTTTCGGAAATGTCTTCCCTCATTCTTCATGGTATTGAAAGGTCAGTGAAGAGAAAGAGAATACAACGTGACACTTTTCTTCACTGACCTTTCAAAACCCTTTTTTTTCTCTCTTTTTTGAACCTTGGACTGGCTCATCAAAATCCATTCAATTCATTTACCAGTATCCAAAAACTGGTTAAATTTGGAATGGAGGGGGAATGGATTAAAGATTTTTAATGAAAAAGCCATTTGTGTAATTTGATTCAAAACATTATAAAAAATGTTGAGTTGAAAAATTTCAGTAAAATATCATTTTTTGAATAATTTTTTTGAAATTTTAATTCATATCTATAATAAAAAATAATAATCAATCGAACAGGTGTGTTTTGAACAACGATTTAAATAATTAATAATTTTTTTATTTCACCGCAACTGCAAACAAGGTACCGAGCTTGAAGAAGTTTTACTTTTTCCTCTAATATGAAAGTCGTGTTCCATACATGTTTTATGATAGTTATATCAGATTAGTAATTTTGTTAAGACCTTTTTCAATGTTTTTTTTAGATATTAAATCAAATTTAAGGGAGTGTTATATAATCCCTCTTGACTAGGTGCAAAATAAGTAGCTGGTTAGATAGGAAATAAGATCATTTAGCTAGATTTTGAAGACACTTTTAAAATATATAAAATTCCCTCTTCGGCTACTTGGGAAGAGAATCAGTTCACTTATGGTAGCTTCCTTTTTAAGGAGAGAGGGAATTTGGCAACGAATCATTCCACCCTGAGCTCTCGTCCAGGCAACATCGCTAGAAATTCGAGAAATCGACTCTCGGCTAACAATTCGTCATCCTAGAGTAATTATAATCAACCACTAACATTTTTATAATGTTTTAAATCAAATTAAATGTATTTTTCATTAAAAATCATTAACACTATATCGACCCCCTCACCCTCCCCATTCCAAATTTTACCAAATTTTATAATTGGATTTTTATTAAACATTTTGATCTAAATTAAGTGACTTGTTCATTAAAATTCATTGGCTCCCTCTATTCTCAATTATATTTTTTACAATATTTTGATTCAAATTAAGTAACTTGTTTGGGGAGTCGGGTAGCTCAGTCAGCTAACGCACTGGCCTCGCTTCGGCATCGATCGATTATGACGATGTTGGAGTGGAAGTCCGGGGTTCGATCCTGGCTGGCAAATAAAAATTTCTACCGGCTGAAAACTCGGCTCCCTCACTAACCCTACTAACACTCTACTTATGTGCTGTCTAAATGGGCTTTGTTCTCGGTGACATTAAATAATAAAAAAAAAGTAACTTTTTTCATTTAAAACCATTAACACTATTTTGGTTCTCTCTATCTAAATTTGATTAAATTTTACAAATACCATTACGACGTTTTGAATCAAATAAAATGACTTTTCATAAAAAAAATAATCATATTTAACGCCTAATGATGCAACCCACAATTCAGAGCGTTCGATTTGAATGCATAACCTAGAACACCCAGGCGAACCTTTAGCTTTCTAATATCCCCTCACCCCCTCTTTTCGACTATTTTAAAATCAATTTCTCTTGTTGAAGTTAATTATTAATATTTTTTATGTTAATCTATGTGAAATTATTCGTTACGTGCGCAACCGCGCTTAGCGCCATCGGTGGCCAAAAAAACAACAATAGGCATTTAGCAAAAATAATTAATTTCATAAAAAATACAATATTTAAAAAGCTAAAATTATCATTGATTTCCGTAATAAATAAATTTGTTAATAAACAATTCAAATAATAGTTTGAAAAATATAATTTTACAATTAAAAAAAAATCTTTAAATATCTTTATTGAGGTTAAGCTTCATGAAATGTCATAATGAATAAAATTTATTAAAACTGACTTTAAAAAAATTACTCATTCAATCGATTTTTATAAACAAAAAATAAATAAACAAGTAAATCTTGAGCACTTGAAAATTTTGCTGAAATAATTAAACACTTTTTGATTCAATAAAATACACGTTAATATACACAGATGAATGCTAAAAAGGAGGTAGATTGTACCTGAAGTTCTTAAAAATGTCACCTATGGCGCTGCCTCTGTTGTGCACTGAGTAAATAGGGAATGTTATTTTTTTTAATCAATTTAATACGATTTAAAATACATTCTGAAATACCCCATTTAAAAATAAAAATAAACCCAATTCTAACGTCATATTTTTTTTTTTTTTTTTAATGATATTAATGTGAGAAGGAGTTACACCAGAAGGTGCATCCCCCAAAGGCCTGTATGGGATGGCTCCTCCATCGTGAAAAGAACAGAGTTGAAGGAAAGAAGCCGGAATCACGAGCCAAATCTCAGAAAGTTAGATACAATCCAATTTACTAAGTTTTTTAAGGGCTTCGAGCAGTGGTAAATTCTCCGCGCGATAAATTAGGTTAAATTTATCTCCCACTTAATAATAATTAATAAATGATCGCGGGCCGAACATAAGGACGTCGAGAGCCGCATGTGTGCCCGTTGGCCACGGGCTGGCCAGACCTGATTTAAAGTAAAAAACAAAACAACAACAAAAAACTATTAATTTCCATTTGACTACGACATAAATTTTTTTTCTTTTATTTTTTTTCTATCCCTTCTCTTTTTTTCTTCTTCTTGCTCTAACATTTTACCTTTTTTTTTTTTTTATTTTTATCTCTTTCATCTTTTTCTCCATGGAGTAATAAAATTTGCCCATAATACAGAAGTTTAATGGCGAATTGAATTTAAAGAAATTGAAGTCTTTCCTCCATTTTAATTTTATTATTTTTATTATTTGCAATTTAATTCCACTGTTCATAAAATATCCCCGGTGGGTGGATATAAGGGTGGCGGGGACGGAGGTAAAAAGGGGATGTTATTGCAGGGGACCCGTGCGACAGCTAACATAAAATAATCTAGATAGCTATAGGTAGCTAAGGAAAGAAAGAACCTTCTCGAAAACCTCTATAAAAATAAAATATTTAAACCAGAAATATATAAAATCTCAAATATTAGAATTCAAATTTTTTCTAAATATAGTTTAATATTAGTAACATTAACTTGTTGAAGATATAATGTGTTTTCTTATAAATAAATCTCACCCGATTTGGCTATTTACAAGTTTTTTTTATTTTTTATTAGATCAACTTCAGTGTTTTAAACTTGTTTTGATATAAACGGCATTCTACAATGATAATAAAACTTGAGTAAGATGCGAGGTAGGTTTCACAAAAAACCTACCTCACATCTTACCCAAGTTTTATAATTATATTAAAATGTTTCGCCTATTACTAACACCTATCTCCTTAAAGGGCATTCCACAAGTTCTTTAACGTTATTTTTACACTACATATATTTATTTCCATATAAGTGTTTATACTCTAACTTGTTTATCTTGAGCCTGAAATTATGATAAGTAAAATAAACTGCAACGGATCGTTGCTAAACTTTATCCAAATTCATTTGAAATATTAATATGTTTTGCTGGCTTGGTGTGTACTGGATATATTAATTATTTATCCTTTAACAATAAAAAAATAATATGTTTATTCCTTTATTATTAATCAGATATCACTTGCAATTTGCAGTTCATATTGACTTTAATTCAAAAATAATGATCGATTCTCATTTAATAGTCGAGGAATAACCATTCTACATTGGATTTTTGACGTTTCGGTTATTATTAGTAACCATTGCTGAAGACATGGAGGAATCGACTTAAAATCAAAAATAGCCATCGATTCTCATATAATACTCGAGGAATAACAATTTTACATTAGATTTTTGACGCTTCGATTATTATTGGTAACCATTGATGAAGACATGGAGGAAACGGCTCAAAATCAAAAATAACGATCAATTCTTATCTAATACTAGAGGAATAACCTTATTGCATTCCATTTTTGATGTTTTGACTATTAATGGCAACCTCTACTGAAAACGTGGAAGAATCGACTTAAAATCAAAAAGACTAAATTCTTTTATGGCAAACAACTCAAACTTGATCCAATATAGAATGGTTATTCCTCAAGTACTAGATGAGAATCAATCGCTATTTTTGGCTTTAAGTCGATTCCTCTATAAAGGTAACGGATAAGAAAAGAACGCAGTTGCTATGGTTACTTATAAACTTCTATGAATTCAAATGAATAAATTTTAAAGAATTTAAAAATCTTACTTTAGAGCAAAGTACTTTAAAATATAATTTTACTAAAAACTTTATTTAACCTTTTTTGTCGGACCCAAGGTACTTAATTAGGATATTAAATTTCATCAAAATTGGTTAAGTCATTTTAAAGATATTTAGAAAAAATTAAAAATGTACTGAAATAAATAATCAGCGCTTCATTTTGTTAAAAGAATGGTAGGTTTTAAATTTCATTTTAATCGGTGCAAAGGTGTGGAAAAAATCGTGGACGAAAAAAACGATAACATACATCCATCCATCCGCACGTACTTCCAAAAAAAATGGCACTTTTTGGCCTCTCGACGAGATTCCAGGTAATTTTTGGCAAAACCGTCACGTGCTAAAATTCAATCTCATTGAATACTTCAATTTGTGACCTTAATTGAGTCCATGGGTTCCGTAGTCTTTACCTGAGGACCTTTTGAAGTCGCGCTTGCCGCGCGACCGATTACAATACTTTCTCCAATGCGAAGCATTGGAGAAAGTAAAAACAACTACAACTACACTGCAGTTCAAAAAAATCGATCCACCAATAAAAACTTTTTGTATTAAATAGAAAATCATTTTTAATGTTTTTACAAGTAACCATACATTATTAAAATTATTGCATATTGCAAGTGTAGGTACTTGCCACTTGTCGTTGACTTCGCTATCACATAGAAAGTAAAATAGAGTGAGTGAGTGTACCTTATGAGCTGGAATTTGACACGAAACTTTACATCAATAGGCTCTATCTTTATGCCAAGTTTTAACTTTCTAGCTCTAGCATTAGAACTACAAGGATTACATTCCAAGATTAGTTCCAAAGTCCGTTTTTCCTTCATTTTGGATTCAAAGAAAACAATATTAATATTCATGTTTTTTACTTTATCCAATGCGAAGCATGGGAGAAAGTATTGGAATCGCTCTCGCGGCAAGCGCGACTTCAAAGGGTCCTCAGGTAAAGACTACAGAACCCATGGACTCAATTAAGGTCACAAATTGAAGTATTCAATGAGATTGAATTTTAGCACGTGACGGTTTTGCCAAAAATTACCTGGGATCTCGCCGAGAGGCCAAAAAGTGCCATTTTTTTTGAAAGTGCGTGCGGATGGATGGATGGATGGATGTGTGTTATCGTTTTTTTCGTCCACGAATTTTTCCACACCGTTGCACCGAATGAATTGAAATTGAAAACCTACCAGTATTTTAACAAAATGAAGCGCTGATTAGTTTTTGGTACATATCGGTCCACAAACATTAGTACTTTATTTCAGTACTTTTTTAGTTTTTTCTAAATATCTTGAAAATTACTTAACCAATTTTGATGAAATTTAATATCCTAATTAAGTACCTTTGGACCCACAAAAAAGGTTAAATAAAGTTTTTAGTAAAATTATATTTTAAAGTACTTTACTCTAGAACATATTAATATTTCAAATGAATTTGGATAAAGTTTAGCAACGATCCGTTGCAGTTTATTTTGAATGTATTGTGTGTGAGTTTTGTTCTGTTAAGGGTTAAGGGGGTAGAGGGTTTAGCATGAGGGCGAGCATTAATGAATAATAAGAGTACAGTTTTTGGTTACCCAGGTGGTGGGGGCGATCTACTCCACGAGAACACCTCGGACGGCAACTCTGAGCACAACTCTTCAGGGGACGAGGACTCGCAATTGAGATTGCGATTGAAACGGAAGCTGCAGAGGAACAGGACCAGTTTTACCAACGAGCAAATCGATAGCCTCGAGAAAGGTAAGCACAAGCAACACATTAATTCCTACTATTTACTTACTTTTTAGAAAATTACAAAATCACAACTAGAAGTTGAACTTTTCGTATAGGACAAATTCAAACCAAACATAATAACCTTGTGAAAGATATTAATTTGCCGATGGTAATAGATTCAAATTTACTAGAAAATCGTAAGATGGTGTCATCTATTAAACCCGATGGAATGGAATATTTTTAATTATATGTCAGAGGGATTGTTTTTCACCCCCTCGGGAATCGAACCCGGATTGCTGTTACTGGCACTCGGGTTCGATTCCCGAGCGGGTGAAAAACAACCCCTCTGACATATAATTAAAAATATTCAATTCCATCGGATTTAATAGATGACACCATCTTATGATTTTCTAATAATAACCTTGCTTTGACATTTTTAGTCAAATCTTAACTTAGGTCTAAAATTGGAGATTAGCGAAAATTCTCTTATTGTGATTTCAAGAGATCTTAGTAGTATTTCGTAGACGAACTAGTAGAATTTAATGAAGAATTGATGGAAAGGTAGCTCAAAAATAATGAAAAATAAGCTGACCTGTTCTGATGTTGCCATCCACTTGACTTTACCATACAACCTGGCCCCTCACTTACATTAATATTTAATAAAATTATTTATAATCATGTAGGGGAAGGGGGTTAATTTTTGCATTTTGAGACTTCTGTGGGCACACTGATTATTTATATAAAATTTTGTTGAGTTTGGTAAATGGGCAAGATTTTCATTTTTTGACACTCCACCCCACCCCCACCCCCATTTTGGGAGGTTAGTTTTTGCATTTTTAGACTACTGGAGATCCACTGATTATGTATACAAAACTTGGTTGAGTTTGGTAAATGGGCAAGATTTTCATTTTTTGACCCCCCCCCCCCCTCCCATTTTTATGGCGGTTAGTTTTTGCATTTTTAGACTTCTGGGGGTCCACTGATTATGTATACAAAATTTGGTTGAGTTTGCTCAAACGACCTAGATTTTTAATTTTTACCCCCCCCCCACCCCCACCCCTCCAACCCCCCTTAATTTTGGGACGATATGCACCAAAATCTAATCAGCTCTTAATCTCAATAGACCAAAACTACATGTGAAATTTGGTTTCGATATTCAAACTAGTTTTTGTGTTAGCTCGTCGTTGAGTTTGGTACAAGAGCCTATATTTTTAATTTTTAATTGCCCCTCCACCCCCCTTAATTTTGGGTCGATATGCACCAAAATCTAAAATGGACCAAAACTATGTGTGAAATTTGGTTTCGATATTCACACTGGTTTATGAGCTAGCTTGTCCACAAAAATTTGGCACCGTACAGACTAACAGACATTTTGACAAAACAATTATTATCTCGAAAAATATAATTTTTTCGATGTTTACTTATTAGAGCTTTTTTGTAGAGCGAAATGCCATGGTTTCGCTCAATTTTTTTAATCGAAATAGTTTCAACCGTTTTTGAGATATTTCGAAAAAAAGAAGGAAAAAAACACCTTTTTCATGCACGATTACAATACTTGACCATACCCTGTATGGTAAAGTAATAAACTAATATGTTAAAAAAATACGAATCTTTTATAAAAAACAATCCAAAATAGGTTTATTCAAAGTCAAGCGTTTCGGGAGAATTTCTCCCTTTTTCAATGATAAAATTTTTTCAAAAAAAAAAAAAAGTTGCTTTCTTTTGAATTTAGAAAGCAACACTAAGATCGTACAGATTGTCCTGGTGACCAGATTACCTTTAAATCAAAATATTTATGAAAATTTATTTTTCTCTAAAATTTTTTTATAAACATTCGAAAAACAATCCATATCTGATCTTTAATTATTAATCGAATTTTTGTTATTTAAAATTTCGATCTTATTTATAAAAATATTTAATATCTTAGTGATGCTTTCTAAATTCTAGAGAAAGAAACTATTTTTTTCTTTTTTGAAAAAACTTTGTCATTGAAAAAGGGAGAAATTCTCCCGAAAAGTTTGACTTTGAATAAACGTTTTTTGGATTGTTTTTTTATAAAAGATTTGTATTTTTTTAATTTATAAAAACAATCAATTTTTTTTCTTTTCTATAAACTGAACTTTACCACACAGGGTATGGTCAAGTATTGTAATAGTGCATGAACAAAGTGGTTTTTTTCTTTCTTTTTTTCAAAATATCTCAAAAACTACTGAAACTATTTTGATTAAAAAAATTGAGCAAAACCACGGCATTTCGTTCTACAAAAATGCTCTAATAAGTGAACATCGAAAAAATTATATTTTTTGAGATAATAATTGTTTTGTCAAAATGTCTTTTAGTCTGATAGTCTGTTTGTGCGTTACCAAGTTTTTGTGGACGAACTAGCTCAAAAACTAGTGTGAATATCAAAACTAAATTTCACATGTAGTTTTGGTGTATTGAGATTGAGAGCAAAAAATAAAAATCTAGGCCATTTGAGCAAACACAACCAAATTTTGTATACATAATCAGTGGGCCCCTAGAACACTAAAAATGCAAAAACAAACCCCTAAAATGGGGGGAGGGGGGGTCAAAAATGAAAATTTAGGCCCTTGGACAAAATTCAACCAAATTTTTATACATATCAGTGGGCTACCAGAAGACTAAAAATGTAAAAACTAACCGCCCAAAATGAGGGGGAGGCAAAAAAATGAAAATCTAGGCCCTTCTATCAAACTCAATCTGAAGGGTATGGTAAAGTCAAGTGGATGGCCACATCAGAACGTGTCAATTTATTTAGTTTGAAAATCTTATAATTTTAATTTTTAACCCATCCCCCTTAATTTTTGGTTCGATTTCAACCAAAATCTTATCAGTTCATCATCTCAATAAACCTAAACTACATGTGAAATTTGGTTTTGATATTGACACTAGTTTTTGAGCTAGTGCGACCACAAAAATTTGGTAACGCACAAACTAACAGACATTTTGACAAAACAGTTATCATCTCGAAAAATATAATATTTTCGATGTTCACTTATAAGGCCTTTTTTGTAGATCGAAATGCCCTGGTTTCGCCCAATTTTTTTCATCAAAAGAGTTTCAGCCGTTTTTCAGATATTTCGAAAAAACGAACAAAAAAAAAACACTTTTTCAGGAATACAATATTTGATCATACCCGAATAAAATAATTTATGGAACTTCATTTTCAGGGTTTAAAAGGATCAACGATTCTTGTACTAAGTTTTCTCCTTTGACCCTGATGAAAATGACGTGTTCCAATAAATTCTTTTATTGGAATTTGTTGTTTACATTATCCTTGGGTTGCCTTTCCATCAATTCTCCATTAAAACGATGCAATTTCGAATTTTATTTTTGGATACTTTCATTCTCTTTAGTATACATAAATTTAGATAAGTAAATGTCATTTCCTCCCACAGCACTTTGATTTATAGTCAAACTAGTTCCAACTAACACAAACCACCCTCTCTCTGCCTTCCGAGAACAGCAGGAAAGCAAAGATTGGCAAATCATTCAATTAATTTACCTAATTCAAACTTTGGATAATGACACAACAGTCCAAATACGTAACAAAGTAAACAAATATCCTCTTGAAACAATCAATAATCAAAATCAATTAATAGAATTTAAATTAGGAGTAAAGCTTAGGTATCATTAGTAATATTAAGTATTTAATATAATTTTATTGATGTTTTTTTATTATATAAATAAATAAATACAAAACTTTGGTAAATAACTACCATTTATTTAAATCCCAAACCTCTCAGGAGTATTTCTCCCTTTGTTAATGGAATTTATTTATTTATTTTTTTCAAAAAAGAAAAAGTTGCTTTATAATGTTAAATTCAATTGATAAAGGGAGACATTCTCCCGAAACGTTTAGGATTTTAATAAACGTTTGAAGATGGTTTTTATAAAAGATTTGTATATATTTAAATAGTTTTACTGAAAGACTGTTAATATACTCACTTTAATTGGTGCTTCTACATATATAGTAAAAATAAATATAAATCTTATAAAATAATCTATAAGTATTTTTTAAAAATTCAAACGTTTCGACAGAAATTCTCCATTTGGTGTGGTTGGAATTCTATACTAGTGCATTTGTTATATTATGTTGACTGCAAATAACCTTTTATTTTTTACATTTATGAATAACTAGTTAACTAGACTGTCAAATCTATTGAAAAATGTATCATTCGATTCATAAAAGTTGAATTATTGATCTGTATAAATTTGTTCAAAATGGTATAATTTGTATAGAAGTTATAGTCCTTTTAAAAGCTCGGTCGATTTACTTCCATGTTAAAAGGACAATTTTCAATAATTTATTTCTTGGTAATGGGACAGACGAGCAACTTCAAATTTCGGGAATAAATATTGAATACATCAATGATTCGATGGTAAAAATTTGAGAATTTTCTTATAAAAATGATAAACAGTCACGAACCCCCTTAAATATTATTCAAGTAATTTATTTCTAGTTGCATTTCATAGTGAAAGTTGGAGATAATATTTTTTTTTTTTTCAGAATTCGAGAGGACTCATTACCCGGACGTTTTTGCCAGAGAGCGTTTAGCAGAAAAGATTGGCTTACCCGAGGCGCGAATCCAGGTGCGTGTACCATATATGGTATAATTATCTACCTCGTACCTATAGAATCCCCCTCCCTCCACCCAAATCATCCTTTTCATTTCCACAAGTCAGTCCTTTTGAACACTCACTGGCTATTTTACAAATTGAATTTTGTTTTTGGATTCCTATTTGTTGACCTCTTCTCGATTTGTTTGTTTTGGCCCTCTGCAGCTGACCGACCCCCCACCACCCCCCTAAAAAAACAAAAAAAAACACCCCATGTTCCTTTCTCATTCAAACAATTTGCCAAATTATCTTTCTCTGGTCTCATGTTTATTAGCATTTGGCAGACTTGGTAGTTTTGAGCCAGAAAGAAAGTAATCACTTTCACTTACCCCCTTCTATTTTTTATTTTTATTCAATAATTTATAAACTAATATTATTTATAATCATTTTATATTTTTACAATTTAGTTTAGAGAGAAAAACTCTTACCAGATTTAATTCATTTGAATGTTAGAAATCGAATTGCCTTTTATATATATATATATATATATATATATATATATATATATAGTATATTTATGTTTGGGGTCATTTTATGAAAATTGCTGACTCGAACCCGAGTCCCTCGCTCGAATAAATTCCATTTTGTTATCTATTTGTCTCATTCAAAGAAGTATATTAATTTAATTAAAAGCTTCTAGTTAATTTATTAGTGAACAAACTTATTAGTAAACAACTACGAAACAATTAAATAAAATAACAATATGAAAAATAATTAATTTTAAAATTTGGTAATAAATGTATTTTTCATTCTTTTATTACTCAAGCTATCAAATTTGTTTTAATTAATATATATATATATATATATTAAATATTGTTTAGCAATTTGAACCTGCGAAAGTTAAATAATATGATAATATATATGAATATATATATTTATACTATATATAAACACTTTCCTATGTTAATTCTACATTAAGAAAATTATTTTATTATTTTTGAAAAGGAAAAATAAATAGAAGCATCCGACGGGTTTCGAACCCGTGTCTCTCTCCTGTTACGCGAAGAGCGGCTTAACCAACTAGCCCACAGATAGACATAATGTGATATGAAAGTTGGAATGTCATTTTTCTTTTCGCGGTTTTTTCTATTTATAGTATAGTTACTTAGGAAAAATGACATTTCCAACTTAAGAGCTTATCCGGCGAGGAGAATCTGTGGACTAGTTGGTTAAGCCGCTCTTCAGCGTAAAGCAAAGAGACACAGGTTCCGAAACCCGTCGGATGCTCTATTTATTTTTCCTTTTCAAAAATAATAAAATAATTTTCTGAATGTAGAATTAACATAGGAAATTGTTTATATATAGTATAAATATATAGATTCATATATATTTATCATATTATTTAACTTTCGCGGTTCAAATTGCTTAACAAAATAATTGAAACTTTCAGTTTAAAAAATCAATTTGTCTATAAATATTGTTTAATTATTTTTTACATCGAATTTCGTCAAATTAAAAAAAAAAAAAAAAACGTTTATAGTGTGGCAAGTCTCATTTCAACTAGATGTAATAACGTAAATAACTATTAAAGTTATTATCGGGATATCTTTTATGCAGATAATTTATATTTCATTCTCAACGTTTCGTCAACTTTGTTGACTTCTTCAGGGCTCAAATAGTTAACTACCCTGCATATTTGTCATTTTTATAATTATTCTTTCTTAGTAAACATATCAAGGCAAGTCATCAACATAAATTGATGAGTTAACTATTTGAGCTCCTGAAGAAGTCAACAAAGTTGACGAAACGTTGGCAATAAAATATAAATTATCTGCATAAAAAATATAGTCCTTATTTCCCTATAACAACTTTAATAATTTAATCGATGGACATAAATAATCAAATTAATGTAAATAACGTTCCTCGTCATTTTTCAATGCAAAAAATATTAAGTATCTACTAATTAAAAAAAAATCATAAAAACGAGCTGCTTTTTAGAAAATAACAAAATTAAAACTACTATAGAAGTTTTCGTTTTTAGGAGGGCGAATTTGAACAATGCTTTGAATTTTTACTTTCACATTTATATTCTATAGAATATAGTAATGTGAAGTATTGCGATGCCGTGTCTGGTTAGTCAAATCTTAAATTCCATTACTTACATTGAAATTTATCATTTGAAATTAGTGGAAATTCTTTTATTGAGATTTGCAGAGATTTTAAAAATTAGAAGTATTTTCTTTTGGAAGCGGAAGAATTGATGGAGAGGCAGCCCAGGGGGATAATGAAAAATAAAATTCTGAATAAAATAATTTATTGTAACTTAATTTTCATTTTCAGGTTTAAAAGGGTCAACGATTCTCTTTGACCCTTTTTAAAGACTGAAAAAGTAGGAAAGATTCCCCGAAACTAATTTAATTTATTTTCTTAGAAACACGGACTGGTAAGCGAAATAAGTAAGTTATAATGAAAGGCAGTCTATAATTTATTTAATTTTATTCAATTTCCGACGTTTCGGAGACTTTTTTAATCAATAACTATTCAATACCATGAAGAAGGAGAGAAAAAGTCTCCGAAACGTCGGAAATTGAATGAAATTAAATAATTTATGGTCTGTCTTTCATTATAACCTACTTATTCCCAAATCGTTTAAGTGGATGAAAATGACATTCCAATATTTTTTTTTTATTGGAATTTGTGTTTTTCATTATCCTTGGGCTGCCTTTCCATCAATTCCCCATTAAAACGAAATAATTTCGAATATTATTTTTTCAATCGCAATACTTTCATTCTCTTTAATATACCTACATCAATTTTGATAAAAAAAATTATAATAATTAAATACACGGCAAATTATGATTTTTTCGAGTTAGATACATCATAATGTAAATTTTTCTATTTCATTGGTCAGTTGAAGTAAAGTGGATTGTCAGGGTTTGTAGGGGGAGTTCGCTCCTTAAATTAGCATTTCCCAAACTGTCGTTTTCGACTTACTCACTATAGGTCTGAAATAAAAAATTGGCGCAATTTTACAAAAATTTGCTCATTGCTCCTGTACCCGTGAAATGTGCAATTTATGTGAGTTTAATAAAGACTCTTTAAAATAAATTACGTACTTGATTTTTTATTAGCCTATTTATAACTAAAATTAGCAAATTAAATAATATTTTTTATGTTTTTTTTATAAAAGAGAGCCTCGGTCGGAGAGATAGCTTTGGGAAACGCTGCTCTATAGGTATATAATTATTTATTTAAAGATTTAATTATAGAAAAAAGCGAGAAAATATTAAAGAAGGAAGAAGGTGGGACACTAGGAAAAGTACCTATGTATATAAATGACCGTGTATATATATATATATATGTGTGTGTGTGTGCAAATGACAAACGCTCTGGTTTCTTTTATCTTTTCTCTCTCTCTCTATTTGTTCCATGTTATTTTTTTCTTCTTTCTAAATCCACCCTTATTTCTTTTTGTATTTTTCTTTTGTCTTGTTGTCTGTCCCACCCTGCCCTCTCTCTGCCACTGTCTCCGTTAATTTCGCTCTCGATCTTTCTGCAGAAGTGACGTCACTCGACACTTTACCTTCATCTCTGACGCTCGCTCGCTTGGCACACACGACTATTTTCTTTTCTTCTCTTTAAAAGATAAAACTAAAAAAAAAAAAAAAAAATAAAGAAAGAGAGCAATTCATCATATATATTAATCCACATTCGAAATAATTACTACTTCATTTTTTTTGGCTTTTCGGCCCTTCTAGCCATCATCCAATTTACGATACTGATATTTAATTATGACTTCTATGTAGGGATCAGATTTTTAGCCGGTTGCCTCGAGTCGGATTCGAACCCGGGTCCACTTGATTAGCTGGTACGCTAACCCCTCGGCTAACCCGACCCCTATTACTTCAGTTTAATTGAAATTTTTGTTAACATATTCTTATTAATTGATAAATCTGAATCGAAAATATTTTATTTTTTTAATACAATATATAAACAGTAGTAATATAAGATAATTAAGTATTTAGATATTATCAGGTAAAATAGGTTATATGTTGATAATTTTCCATGGGTTGCCGACACCCCATTACCTTTATTTTTTACATTGATGACCTTTTTTTTTAACTCAAATATAAATTTTTTTTTAACAAAGGTACTTTTTGATCCAAGAAAAATTTAATGAAATATTTTCAATTTTAATCAAATTTAATTTTTTAAATTTTATAAATTAAAGGTTCTTTTTTAGTCACATAAAATAAATAAATACAGTAATTTTAAATCAATTATTATTATTTATTTGATTGATTTACTTGACAGTTTCGGTCACCCCTGGTTGACCATCTTCAGTAGTATGAGCCGTTCATAAATAAATTGTGATGTCACAAAAGTCAAATTAAGCAATTTTCAAATATATTTTTTAGATTTCAGGTTATTATTATTCCAACCTGAAAATGTTGGTAAAATAAATCTATACAAAAAATTATAAGCGAGCAATAAGAGTATAAAAGTGATAGTATGACGTCACAGGGGGCTCAGAGAAAATCTGACAGAATATGTGACGCAGGGGGGAGAGGTCTAAAAATCTTGAAATTCGTGTGACATGATTTATGAACGATCCCCTTGAAAATTCGAAACATTTTATAAGATTTTTTTTATACAAAAGCCATACAATTTCACATTTATACATATAATTTCGTTCAAGATTTGGAAATTTGTCACTCTGCAATGTCCAAGCACACAATCAACCAAAAACAAAAACACTAGTTAATAACTTTTAAACTTTATATATATATATGTTGCAGTAAAACCCCGTTTTTAGTAAAAACTGGTTCTTACTAGGTAAAACGCGTTTCACTGAATATCTTTGTGCCAATTAGAATTTACTGATGTTGGTTGAGTTTGGTTCAAAGGTCTAGAATCTTCATTTTTGAACTTCCGCCTCATTTTGGGTGTTTATTTTCAAAATTTTTTAAACGAAAATGTCAAAAATTACATCTTCTACAACTTTTGCTTCTAATTTTTGACATTTTCGTTTAAAAATTTTTGAAGATGGACACCCAAAATGAGGCGGAAGGTAAAAAATTAAGATTCTAGACCTTTGAACCAAACTCAACCAACATCAGTAAATTCTAGTTGCCACAAAAAACGGGTTTTTACTACAACATATTTATATAGTAAAATATTTGCTTAACGACTTTGCGCGACTCAAAGAACAAGTTTCGGTCTTAATTTCGGGTCGCGAACCATATGTTAATAATCACTTAAGTTTAGGACAACCTTTTTGATTTCTTTTTATGAATTAAATACAAACTAATTAATAAAGCTAAAGCGGTGTAGTTTCACAGTGAATGAAATAAAACTCAAAGAGGTTTATACAAACTCAACATATTTCTGATTATTAGTCCATCATCAGGAGTTTACAGGTTAAAACTAATAATAATTGAACGAGCGATCACAATTTTTAACATCTAAATCATAAGTACCAATATAACAAAATATAACATTCAAATCATGCATACCAATATAACACAAGAAAAACATCAATAAAATTAAAATTTAAACAATTTTTTACAAATTTTTTTTCTTTTTTAATATAAAAATACATAAATATAAATATAAAAATCTAGGTAAATATGAATATTAATATAAATAAAAAACCTTTAATTACAAGTATAAATATAAATTTTCTAGAATTAAATTAGAAAATAAAATTACAAATTTTAAGTCATAAACACAAAATTAATTATAAATATCAATGTACAAATAAGCATAAATTACATATAGAGAAACAGATTAAAAATAAAACATAATAGAAGATAAATTACAATATACAACAATTTTGTGGTTATCTCATATATCAGTATGTCATTTATTTTAGAAGGTTGAGGGCGCGTGGTTTGAATTTAATTTTGATTGTATTTTGGGAAATAGTATATAGTTCAGAAAGAAGAGTGTTAAGTTTTTAATTTTTATTAATTAATAGATCTATTATTGTGGAATTTCTAATGTCCTGTTGGTTATTGAGAATTTTATCTTTTTCGATTATAGCTTAATTTCAGTTGATTCTATTTTACTTAGGGAAAGTGGTGTAGGTTTTAGATGAAACATGATATTAATTAATAAAGTAAAGGTGTGTAGTTTCACAGTGAATGAAATAAAACTCAAAGAGGTTTATACAAACTCAATATATTTCGGATTATTAGTCCATCATCAGGAGTTTACAGGTTAAAACTAATAATAATTGAACGAGCGATCACAATTTTTAACATCTAAATCATAAAAAAAAATACAAACTTACAATATTTAAAAAATAGAAAAGTATTTGATGGAATATTTCGCATATCGCTCGATCCGTCACTTTCAATTCAATTTATGATTCTGGTTTTCGTTTATCTCTGAATAATTGTTTTGCGTGGAGCCTATCTTTTGGGTGAAATTATATTAAGACCTCAGAATACAAAAAGGGCCCCTGGGCAATGTCCCTTAGGCTATATAGATTGGTTTAAGTCTCACAGAGGGACAATTTATTTTTTGAAATCAAATTTGTATTTGATTGATATAAATGGACACAGAATCAGACCAGGGTTGTTTTTCTTTCCTTTCTTCTCTTTTTTTTGTTGTTGTAACAAAATCACAGTCAATTCCGATTATTGAATCTGTGTGTTCGCCCCGGCTTTCTTCTAATAAAAGAGAGAGAGAGAAGAGTGAATGTAATCTCTAACAGATCAATTGAGGTTTTATGGTTCGAAGGGTCAAACGACTTCCTGGAGGGACCTTAGCTCCCAATTGTCTAAAAAATAGAGTACGATGGGGTTGTAGGCTCAGGGTTGAGGGGGTGGAGTCAGAAAGGGAAAAACAACGAGATAATCGGCCACTTTGCATTTTATTTCGCACCAATTCTAGAGGAGTGAAAAGAGATCGTTTCATACACACCCTACAATTTTTTTCTGAGTCTCTACTATTATGGGAACTTTGATATTTTTATTATTTTAAAAAGGGAAAATTTTAGGAATATCAATGGGTGTGATTTGTCAGATCATTAATACTTAAACGGACGGCTTATTGTATTTAGAAATGTCTGGAATATAGAGAAAAATCATTTTCAACAATGTTTTCTGAATTCCGATACCCATTAACGGAAAGAGTTAAGAAAACCACAAAACGCTGTCATCTATTAGATCCAGGATGAAGTATATTATTTTTAATTATATGTCATAAAGGTTATTTTTTAGCCCCTCGTAAAGTGAAACCAGTGACAATAATATCAAACCAATTGTCCCGGACTGCTATTATATTGTCACTCGGGTTCAATTCCCGAAGGGCTAAGAAAACAATCCTTCTGTTATATAAATAAAAATAATTCATTCCAACTCGGATCTAATAGATGACAACCTCTTTTGATTTTCTTAAGACTTTCCGTTAAACTTGCAGAACTTGAAATAAGAATAGCAAAAAGAACTAAAAACTCACTTTTTTTAATCACTCCTCTTACTTGACCCCTCCGGAGTCTATGTTTCAAATTTCAAGTTAATCGGTTAAGTCGTTTAATCTATAGATCGGTGAACATAGAGATATAGAATCCGAAAACTATTATATTGATATGCTAAACACAACAGAAAGCAATATCTTGGGATATCGAGTTCTGATTTCTATAATGGCTGTAGGGGTGCACACGCGATATTGTATAGCAACAGTCTAGGAACAATGTTTCCCTGTCTTCATACAATGTAGAGCAATTACATGTACTAGCCTTAGGGTAGTTTATTCTGGTGCCAAAATCTTTATATCACTAATGCGGAAAACTGATTAAATTTTGAGAGTTTTAACTACAGAAGCTTAAAATTGAAAAGTGCAGAAAATAACGAAATACGAGGCATGTTTTTAAAGTAAGTACTGTTTTGAAATAAAAAAAAACAAGTATACTTTTCATAACAATTTTCTTTTCACATGAAAGCCTGAGCCTTAATCAACATTTCGACTTTATAGTTTCCACCAATATTAAGGCGTTTATCGTATCACTCACGAGCTTTTGTATTCCCTCCTCAAAGAACTCTGCCGCCTGATTGGATATCCACTGCAACTTTCGATAATTTAGTCGTTCTGTCACAATTGGAGAAAGAACACCTCTAATGTCAAGGAATGAAACAAATCAGATGATGAAATCGTAAACCGTCTGTTCGCTCTCACTTTTTCGTCAACTTTATGCATCAAATCCTCAATAATGACAGAAGGTCGTCCACTGAACATTCGTGCGGCCATCTTTAAATGTTCTAACCCATTTGCATACCATCTGATTTGTTTCCTCTAATGCCAAGAAATGTTCTTTATGCAATTGTGACTGAACGACAAAATTATCGAAAGTTGCAGTGGATATCTAATCAGACGGCAGACTTCTTTGAGGAGGGAATACAAAAGCTCGTGGAAAGATACAATAAATCCCCTAATATTGGTTGAAACCGAGGGGTGAACCGCGACCTAATATGCTGTACACCTACTTCCACTTCCAAATATTTCCAAGTAATTCCCAAATATTTCCAAGTACTTCCAAATATTTCCAAGTAATTCCAAATATTTCCAACTACTTCCAAATATTTCCAAGTAATTCCAAATATTTTCAAGTAATTCCAAATATTTCAAGTAATTCCAAATATTTCCAAGTAATTCCAAATATTTCCAAGTACTTCCAAATATTTCCAAGTAATTCCAAATATTTCCAAGTACTTCCAAATATTTCCAAGTAATTCCAAATATTTCCAAGTAATTCCAAATATTTCCAAGTACTTCCAAATATTTCCAAGTACTTCAAATATTTCCAAGTACTTCCAAATATTTCCAAGTAATTCCAAATATTTCCAAGTACTTCCAAATATTTCCAAGTAATTCCAAATATTTCCAAGTACTTCCAAATATTTCCAAGTATTCCAAATATTTCCAAGTACTTCCAAATATTTCCAAGTAATTCTAAATATTTCCAAGTACTTCCAAATATTTGCATAGCACTTCAATTCTAAATATTTCCAAGTACTTCCAAATATTTCCAAGTATTTCCAAATATTTCCAAGTACTTCCAAATATTACCAAGTAATTCTAAATATTTCCAAGTACTTCCAAATATTTCCAAGTACTTCCAAATATTTCCAAGTACTTCCAAATATTTCCAAGTACTTCAAATATTTCCAAGTACTTCCAAATATTTCCAAGTAATTCTAAATATTTCCAAGTACTTCCAAAATACTTCCAAAGAGGTGTACACCTACTTCAAATCGCGGATCACACCTCGGTTTAAACTATATCGAAATGTTGATTATGGTAGTGGCTTTCATGTGAAAATAAAATTGTTATGAAAAGTATACTTGTTTGTTTTTTCATTTCAAAACATGCCTCGTAAATCAGGAGAGAGTATGATTTACTAAATTTTTGGAAGTAAAATGTTGTGATTGGTCAAGATGAAAAAGCAACGACGAATGAGAGACGTCGGCTCTCTTTTTACAAATAAAGAGATATTTCGTTTATGTAGAGAGATGTGAGATAGGAAGAAGGGTAAGAGTGGGGGGTTGTGCGGGGGCGGTTTTTTAATATTTTAACTTTTTCTGTCATAATGAAAACAACTCTTAAGGGAAACGAGGATCCTCTCTCGCTCATTCTGTGTGTTGGTAGCCGGATGAGAGTAGTGTGGTGGGAGTTCATTAAATTAACGTTGGCCATTAGCGGAGATTAAGCCACGCATGGACAGACAAACCGACAGACGACGGAGCACCTAAAAGGCCCTTTCATATACATCATCATCAGCAGTGGTAGTAGTAGTAGTAGTAGCAGCAGCATCCACAACATTCGTCCCTTTTAGATTTTATAAAGTGGTCCAAGAACAGAGAAAAAAAAATAAGTATCTCTCTCTCTCTACCGTTCTATATCTAGATACATCCAAATATAGATATAGAAATGGGTGGATGCGTGGGTGTGAGTTGGTCATATTGAAACGGATCTAAAAGCTTTTTGCTTTAATGGAGGAAACAAGTGAAGAAGAGAGACGACATTTTCTTTTTTTCTTTTAGAATTTGAAATTATTTTAATGTATCAAAGATGAATGAAAAATAAATAAATAAATAATATATATAAATTAAAGGAATATTCAGAAATGAATGAATAGTAAGTAGGAGTGAAATTAAAAGAAAAACAAGACTAGAGAGTTATTTAATTTAATTACGCCATTTTGTATCTGAAGGGTACAAGGGGGGGGGATAAACGGGCAAGGTCAATTTTTTGTCAAAAATGTGATTCTCATCCCATCTAGAAGCATTCGAAGGAAACTATTAATCTGTAGTTTCATTTTTGGAATAAAGGCGTTATATCAAGCCAAAAATGACGGGGAAAGTTTTGATCATAGAGTAATATAGACCGAAAAAGCGCTCTCTAGCGACTGCAGGGCAAGAAAGCTCTTAGTACTTAAGAGCTGTCCAAAGATCATAGAACATTCAAAGCCTTTGTCATAGACAAAAGATGCATACACATTATGTTATATATATAAGTCCATCTTTTACTCTTGATAAAATATTTTGAATCATCCGCTATCTGTTTCGTAACGTCACCAAAATTTGCCCCGAAGAGTGCGATTCCCGCCATTTTATTGCCCAATAGTCTCGCCAGAGAGCTCTGTAACTTGTATACGCTAAAATACAATGGCTCCATATTTGCCCTTATTTTAAAAACAAATGTTTTAAGGTGTCCACTTTTGGGTCATTTTCTTTACTGAAAAAGGCCAATTTCAAACAGTAAAAAAATTTTTTACAGAATTGTTTTAGTTGACAATGCGCCTTTATCCCCTGTACCCTTAATTTTTAAGTGTAATGATTCATCCATAAAATTCGACTATACCATTTCGATCAATGAGAATGATTTTAGATCAAAGTTTTCCAAACTGCCCTTGGTGGTCCGCAAGGGATTCTCGAGGCCTCTGCAGTAATAAAAGAACATTTACAATGTGTAGAAAATTTACAAGATATATAAAAAATGATTAGTAAAATACAATACCTAACTATATTGTAATTCCACGAAAAAGATGTGTTGTGATATTAGTGATTTAGCTTAATAAAAAATATGTTTAATTTCCTGATTAGTTTTTTGAGAATTTTTTATTTATTTATATAACTATATATAGCCAAACTTCTTGAGGATACAAATTCTCATTTAAATAGGTGTTGGTTTTATTCTTTTTAGACAAAAAAAACACATTTTTATCATTTATTTTTCTTTATTTTATTTTATTGTTACCAGGAACGTTTCGACATTTTCAAATATGTCATCATCAGCCTAAAACATTTCAATCATTACATAATTTTTATACAATGACAATTTCTCCACACAACAACAACTTAAAAATAACATTTTTAAGTTATTTAAAATGTTATTTTTAAGTTGTTGTTGTGTGGAGAAATTGTCATTGTATAAAAATTATGTAATGATTGAAATGTTTTAGGCTGATGATGACATATTTGAAAATGTCGAAACGTTCCTGGTAACAATAAAATAAAATAAAGAAAAATAAATGATAAAAATGTGTTTTTTTGTCAAAAAAGAATAAAACCAACACCTATTTAAATGAGAATTTGTATCCTCAAGAAGTTTGGTTATATATAGTTATATAAATAAATATGTTGTAAGATTACAATACTGGTATGTAATATTGTTAAAAAGTTTTGAGGTCGGACTTCCCATTTTGTTATACAGTCGTTATAATTCGAATTTTTCCATAATTCAGCTGTTAACTTCAGTAAATCGAAAAAATGCTGTGTATTTTTGATTCGTAACAAGAGGGGGAGAAATTTTTCTTCCTCTTGATAATTCAAACTTCTTTGATAATTCGAAGTCTCGATAATTCGGTTTTTTTAGTCTTATGCAGCATTATAATGCTATTAGCGGTAAACACTCACGAATCGATTTGAAAGAAGCCTGAGTGGATTTGTAAAGATTCTATTTTGAGGTTAGGTCAAAACCATCAACCCTCATTGCTGCCGAATATGAGGTCCTTTTATGTTATAAACATGGTTTCGGACACCCTCTGTCAGGCATCATTTAAAAGCAAACCACTTTCCGAATTTAGGGGAGGATCTTTTCGATAATAAGTTGAAAAGCTAAATTGCTCTGCCTTTTGGTATTACAGACCTCTGTAAAACGTTAATTTACCAATATTGTTGGAGTTCGTGGCTGTGATGAAACTGTACTAGGTGAAGGAGGAGGTATCAATAAAGATGGAACCACTGGGTTCAATAAAACTACATTTAATAAGACAAGTTTCGGCGTGAACTTTATTTGGCCGCTTCAGTCAATTAGGAGTTATACACAAAATGCGGTACACATATGGGATCAAACCAAGCCTCTGTCAAAAATAAATTTTTTTTTAGCTTCATATGTGAATTTATAACGTGCCTGGACCCATTCATTCTCAAACTTTAGGACCAAGGCACGTTATAAATTCAGCATGAAGCTAAAAAAAATTTTTATTTTTGGCGGGGCTTGGTCTCGATCACATGTAGTAAACCTGCATTTTGTGTGAACTCCTAATTGACTGAAGTATGGGCCAAAAACAAAATTCCGAGAGGCCGAAACGTCTTATTAAAGGTGTTTTATTGAACCCAGTGATTCCATCTTTGGCTGATGCCTCCTCCGGCACCTAGTACAGTTGTTACCAATATAAAATAGGCACGTAATTCTATTTGGAGGGGGGGTCGGTCATCCATTTTTACTTTACTTAATCTAAACAAAAATTATAATAATCTTGATCTTAAAGAAAGAAAGAAGTAGATTTAGTAATTAGAATTAAATTTGTAATATGGAAACCATTTTTTATTAACATTTCCTTTTCCCCTCCCCCGCTTTGTCTTTTTCTTCTCCGTAGGTGTGGTTTAGTAATCGTCGCGCGAAATGGCGCCGAGAAGAGAAACTGCGCAACCAGCGTCGCGCAGTGGACCAGGCTGCTGCTGCTGCAGCTGCAGCGGCGGCGGCTGCAGCAGCGGCCGCAGCAGCTGGCGGCGCCGGGGGAGGCTCGGGTAGTGGAGGCGGTGCGGCGGCTGGGGGCGGGCGCTGCAGGGGGTGGCGGCGGCGGGGGTCCCAGTGCAGCTGCGCCTGGCGCCGGTGGCGCCCCTCCGGGGTGGCGGGGGCGCCGCCCCCGGGGCAGCCATCGCCGCTGCAGGCTCGCCGGCCGCGGCTGCGTCCGCTGCAGCAGGCAGACTTCCCATCAACAGCGGATTCAATTCCATGTATTCGTCCATTCCGCAACCCATTGCGACCATGGCCGATTCATACAGGTAGGACCATCGTCTCTAAGGCCTAGTACACACTCCGGACACTAAAAGTGTCGACACTATTGTCATGTTTTGAAATTTTTAGAAACATTCTTGAGATATTCAGGAACAAACTCAATTCATGTCAATTCGTGTTTCATATATGGTATTCGCTACATTTATTATTATATTTGGGAAAAAGAATCGCATACTTTGGGGCTTTAAAAAATTGAATCTAAAAATAAAATTCCAAAAATTCGATGAAAACTAAAACGGAAAATGCGATTTCATCTAGTAGAGAGGGCAGAGCAACTTGTTTATTTAGAGCGTGTGTATTGAGAATAATGGACGCCACCTGGCTGATAAAATTATCATCTTTAAAACTGTAAAAACATAAAATTTAAAATTATTAATCTTAGAAGATTTAAGCATCTTTTTTTGAAAAAAAAATCTGATATGCAATATTATAAAAATATTTTCTACTAAAAATCTTTTGATTCGTTCCTAAATAAAATTAAATTCTTCTTAGAACAATTTAAATGTTGTACTTTATACTGAACAAAGAATTCAATATATATCTGCGTTACTTTTATCCTTAATTGAATTTCTAAATAAGCAAAGTTGCTCTGCCTCACCCTATACATGCTCAGTTCGAAATGTTTAAGTGAAATTAATGCATGACATCATTTGATACGCCCGCCTCATCTTGTTCTTTAATGTAATATAATCAAGTGAATTTGTCAACTAATAAGTAAATCCGAGGTGTTATGCCACTCTTTATCCTCCCAAATTTTCATTTTTACCCCGGTCATAGACAAAGTGTCGCAATTTTTGTATCCAAGTGTGTACTAGGCTGCAAAGAGTCCCCCTCTGATGATTGACTATGCTTGATTTAATTAATAGTGCTGATGTTGTTCTGTACAGCTCGATGAGCGGTGGTTTGTCCAGCATGGGCGCCTCCAGTTGTCTGCAGCAGGGACCACGTGACCCGTATCCATACATCCATCCGTTTCACCACGACTCCTCGGCGGCCGCATTGTACGGCCATTCGAGGGCGGCCGCTGCAGCAGCTGCAGCCGCAGCGGCTGCAGGCAACGCGACTGGCTCTTCCGCCTACGGATCTGGAGCTTCGACACCGACGACTGGCACTGGTGAGAGCCCTTCACGGCCCTACGAACACAGTGACTGGCAACGCGCAAGACACGAGAGTTGCCTCAGGCATTTCTTGACCAGCAACCCATTCCCTTCTAGTTACAATCATACCACCCCCTGGTACACGTCGTAACGCAAACAGTCCACTTCTTGTCTAGCAATTTGAACTTAAGGAGAGTTCACACGAGGCTTTTTCCGCTACTTGCTCCTAACTTGTTGGGCTTACTTGCAATTTGGATGCATAGAGGAGGCCGAACTGTCTTACTAGCATGCATGCTTATATCAAAAGATAGGGCATGTTCTAAAAAAAAAAGTTTAGCTACTTGAACCTGGCAGTGGCCAGCCAATCGGAAAGCATTATTTAATCACGTGGGTGACATGGGGATTGGCACAATACATCAGCTGATCTCACAGAACAGCTGATATTTCGTTTCTCACTTTTCAACTCTTTACTTCAATGAATAAAGAGAATATGCCTTCCAAATTCGTCTGCGATTGATAATTTCTGAAATAATATTATTATCAGCCATTTTTGTTTGCATCTGAGCTGAAACTGAAAGATGATAGTCCGACACATGCGCGCGCAACCTAGCCGGCCAACTTGAAAATTTTCTGTAAAAGCTCCGTGTGAAGCCAACAGGCGAAAAATCAGCCTGACTGAACTAGCTTCAAATTGCAAGTAGGTAGAAAAAGTAAAGAACAAGTAAAAGAAAATATCTCGTGTGAACCAGCCTTAACACAACCCAAGTTATAATTGACTTAACGAACATTATTTATAAAATGCCTTAGACATTTATTCCCTAGTCAAAAATAAAAATAAAAAATAAAAAAATCAGAAAAAATCATAGGGAGACAAAAATTTGCGTCTCTCATAGGAGAAGATTTTGTTCATTTTGTAAATTCGTAAATATTTACTTTAACATAAGAATGAAAAGTCATAGATTTCAGAAAGGCTTAATTATCCTTAATATATTGAAGGAGACAATAAGAGTGTGTCTTCTGCTGGAATTATAAATTTTATTTATAACGAGACTATTGTTTCGAGGGTTTTGCCCTCTTCATCAGTCTATTACAATTGATTCACAGGAATTAATGTATGAATGGAAAGTGAGTTTTTTTTTCTTTAATTTTTAATTCCAACAGAAGACACACTCTTTTATTGTCTCTTTCAATATATAAAATTCTTCTAGCCTCGGCAAAAAACTTTTAATTTAATCCTTAATATAATTAACTTTTACATCAATCTCAAATTGAAACTTGTAATTCCTCGAAACGCCATCATAAATAATTGAAGGGATAGAACAGAACCTTCCCAGGAGATATTTTACATACAGCCTCTTTTTTTCACTTCACAGGCTACCACTGTCTTAAATAAAGCATGTTTTATAATCAGAATGTAGTCGATGCATTAACAATTGTTTTCAGCAGTGATATATAAAAAAAAAATCACCAGTGCGTCACGGAACCTACGACAGATGTGAAAATTCTTAGACATTTTCCAGTGGAATCAAATTGTTTGTTTGTATTAGAAATGAAACTTCTTACGCCAGTCACTCGGGCTTAAAACCAGTAATTCGCTAAGACCAACAGATTAATATACGGCATATCATTTTATAAAATTAAATTAAATAAAGTGATGTCTATCCATGACTTTACCATTTGCCTGGCCCCTCGGCGGCCCTCTTGCTAGCCAGGGGACATACCTCCTGGACCCCCAACCCACTACGAACCCCCCCTACGCACTCCACCCCCCGAACCCCACCTTGATGTCTATCCCCATGACTTTACCATTCGCCTGGCCTCTCGGCGGCCCTCTTGCTAGCCAGGGGACACACCCCCTGGACCCCCAACCCACGAAACCCCCTAATACCCAACCCCCACCCCCGAACCCCACCTTTATGTCTATCCCCATGGCTTTACCATTCGACTGGCCACTCGGCGCCCTCTTCCTAGCCAGGGGGCACAGCCCCTGGAACCCACGAACCCCACCCAGCACCTCCCACCCCCGAACCATGCACCCGTGCCCAACCACCGCCCCCACCCCACCATCCCCCGACCCCACCCCCGCGCCCTCCCCACCCCGCGCATATGTATACAAAATTTGGTTGAGTTTGGTCAAAGAGCAAGATTTTTCATATTTTGACCCTCCCCCCTTTTTGGGTGGTTTTTTGAGGGGAATTTTTTTAAACAAAAGTTGTTAGAAATCACATCCTCTACAACTTTGCTCATAATAAAATTTAATTTTAATAAACTGAAGGTTTTCTACATTTTATTCGATCGCGACTCTAATGTAGGGAATTTTTGTCAAATATTGAGTGAAAATAATATTTGAACTTATATATTTCTAACTTGAAATAATGATATTAAATAAATTTTAATTTTCTCATTAATATATCAAAGAATAATTGATACGTCAAAATAATTCTTGTTGACGTATCAATTATTCTTTGATATATTAATGAGAAAATTAAAATTTATTTAATTTTAATAGTTTAGGAGATATTTGATCATTTTCATTCGTGCGCCCCCCACCCCCAAACCCCCTTCTGGGATCAAAATATCAAAACGTTATATAGCTAAAAACGTAAGTTAGAAGACATCTGATGTAAATATGAAATTTCATAATAATCCCTTCAGCCGTTTTTACGTGAATCTTGAGCAACTTTTCGGAAACCACTGAAACAGACATACATACAGACATACAGACAGACAGGAATTTTGTTGAGGGTGTTTTCGTTCATAACTTTGCTTGAAACGTGTGCAACCAAAATTTGGCGTGATTTGGAGCAACATGTACAGACAAAACCTTAATTTTATATATATATATATATCATAGATAAAAGACGGACGGAGTCTAAGGGGTCGTGAACGAGTCTCTTTGTTTTGAAAGTTTAATAAATCATCCCCCAAAGCTTACATTTTCGTCGCCAGTTGGCGCTAAAGTCGTGACGCACGGTCCCTATAGCAAGCGTTATTGAAATTCTTTTACTATCAATCCCAATCTCACTTAAGCCCGTGGTCTGCTGGAAGAAGTTTCACTTCAAAAACTGCGCTAAAGGTACGCCTTGACTACATTTTGATTCTAGAACCAGCTTATTTGAATATCCATAATATAGTACTCTTTTACCAAACACAATTAAAAACATTCAAGTGTTCAAAACGCTATCGTAATAATATGTACATAATGTAAATTTATAACTATTTGTACCTATACGATTTTTTTTTGCTTCACATATCTTGACTACTAAGTTTTATATTAGTGTTTAGTTTAATTTTAGATTTTACTTTATGACGACATATAGTTTTAATACCAAATGCCAAATAAAAACAATAACTTATCAATTTAATTATTTCTTTTATAGTTATTTGGAAAATCTAAATTTTTTTCAGATACTCATCCTTTATAGGCTTCCTAACACAACTAATTTTCTAAAATTAATTATAATAATATATAGATATTATATCATTAGTTAAAGTACAAAGATAATAATTCGTCTGAAATCGTCACTTGTGGGAGACATCATATTTTTAAAAGATATCAAGGAGATTGTACTCCACATGATCCAAATAAACACATAATGAATATAAATAAATAAATATATGTGTTTATTTGTTAGAGAATATATTTTCGAAGTTTGGAATTTTGGAGTCTATAACTTACTGACACTAAGATATAGCAGTATTTTATCTAGCTGTAATTTCAGCTAAAAATCTGTAAAAATTCTGAAGGATAGCTACTATTATAAGGATAAAGTCTACAGAGTTTCAAATTTTTTGAACAATTACTTTGGCCGGAATAGATAATTGATCTTTCAATGGCAAAAACTCCATGTTATTTAGATGGGGTGCACAGGTTACAATTGAGATAGGGGCTTGAAACTTGCTGGATATTTTTTTTCTTAAATTCGAACCATATGAGCCTCTGTCAATCGAAGTCAGAAGTTCCGTTCAATTGTTTCCAGCATATCGACACTTGACGAATGTTGTTCTTCAGGTGAACCAGGGTCCTAGGACGATCGTTGTAGACAAATTATTTTAGATAGCCCCATAAAAAATAATCACAGATAATCAGGCCACCGTCTGACGTGCAGATCGCTCTTCCAGGAGATGACGCAGTGTATTGAGAATAATGAACCCGATCTTCCTGATATTATCTTTAAAACTGTGTAAACATAAAATTTAAACGTTATACTTGATGCTGTTCAAAGAATTAAATATATATCTGCCTTACTTTTTTCTTAATTGAATTTCTAAATAAGCAAGGTACTCTGCCCCATCCTGTATTAAAAATTCGAAAATACCCAAAATAAGGAC